>CAJQZJ010032225.1:1251652-1300600 GCA_907164525.1 Lophiomys imhausi
ACACACACACACACACACACACACACACACACACACACACACACACAACAGTAAATGGGAAAAATAACAGTGGGTATCTAATTCATCGCAAAACTGTAAGTATCACACTTTAATAAGAAGAATCATCCAGTGTGAAACCGGTAATGACTATTTCCTGTAAACACAGAAACCTGTCATTCCTCTGACTTTATTTCCAAAGGAATGTGTTCATACAGTCAGATTTCAAAAACCATTTTAGATAATGTTCTTGAAACCTTGCTTGCAAATTCCTCAGGTTCTACATATTCCCATGTTTGGAAAGCTGATAATATCAGTAAATGAACAGAAATGAATCTTGCTACAGAGAGGTGTCATCAGTACACCCTAGAGTCAAATATTATTTTACAGCTTCATTGTCAATTCTGAACCACTGAAAAATGAAATCTACAGCTTATGCTAAAACAGGCAATGCTCCTAAACCTCAAAGAGAAAAAAATTTTAAAATAACAACCATAAAGAGGCAAGCATGGAAGAACTCAAATAAATTGGGCTGACAAATACACAGGGTATTTGATCACTTGGGTGTAGAGGGTTAGTTAAAAGAAACACTACAGAAAGGGGTTTGGCTGGGAAAGCTAGACAAAGATACAAGAGAGCAAACTGAGAGTGCATTTGTAATATTAATAAGAAATAAGTAGGTCAGTCCTATTTGGAGTGACTTGTGGCATCAGCCTGAGAAATGAAAATAGTTTTTCTATACCACTGAACTGAAGGTGGTTGGCTACTTCCAATGCCAAAAGAGTTTGGGACAAATTGTAAGACTCAATAGTGAGAGAAAAAAGATGGACATGATTAGATTAATACACACACAAAAATAGACAATGACTGGGGAAGCTGGAACAGAAATACAATAGCAGTGCTAGTTGGGAAGAACATAATAGATCTGACCCAGTGAGCATAAAATATGTACCACTTGTTCATTCTGTGTTGGGTTCTCATGCTGATAGATGCTTACAGCAGCAGCTGATGGCATTTCTGCTGCCAGGGGGTCAGTGTCATTATTCCGCTAGTATGAGGACTGCACCGGCACAAGCATACCAAGCAAGGACTCTGAAATTGGCACTGTAGAACCTTTCTTCCATAGAAACTGGAAACAACCCATATGTCCCTCAACTGAAGAATGGATTAAAAAACTGTGGTACATCTACACAATGGAATACTACTCAGCCATCAGAAACAAGGAAATCATGCAATTTGCAGCCAAATGGATGGAACTAGAAAAGCTAACCCTGAGTGGGACTAAGAAGGATGCACATGGCATCTATTCACTTATAATCGGATTTTAGCCATATAGTACAGTATAACTACACTACAACCAATGCACCAAAGGAAGCATGAACACAGACTTTGTTTCCTGTCAATGAGACACTTTGCCCTAGTGGTGCTGCCTTATAGGCCCCCAGTGTATGAGGAGGCTCTTGGCCCTCATATGACTGCTGAACTGGGGCAGGGGAATGATATGATACTCCTCTCTGGAGGAGTGGGATGGAAGGGATGGGGGTAGAGGGTGACAGGGTTGGACTGGGAGGGGTGGAAAGAGGACACTGTGATGGAGCTGTAAACTGAAGTAAAAAATAAATATTTTTAAAAGGACAAAATGAAAAAAGAAGCTTTTTTTCTCATTTCTCATTGCTATATTTCAAATTTGACACACTCATACCAACATTCTAGTATAGTCTTGGAAGTGACCACATAGTGTTTGAGGTTCTTAAAAATTTGTCACACACTTTCATAGTACTATTACTGCTATTGTTTATTCTGTTCTTGAAAAAGCAAATTTTTATTACTAAGACTATATATTCTTGCTAATTTCTGGATTTATATTAGCCTGGGAACTCGCCTCCTATTTTCCCCCTTCTGTTCACCCCAGATTAATGACTGAGGAAACCAAAAATAATTTACACCCTAGCTACTGAACCTGTTCTTGTGTTTCTTATTTCCAGAGTTAGGAGGTAACAATGTAACTTAGTATCAGCATTCCATTAATTATATGGAACAATATTTCTTCAGTCCCTTGAATTATAAACCAAATCCCTGTTCTAGTTGTCTTGTGGAAATGAAAAAAATCAGAATTTTTGGTATTGATCAAGTTACAAACTAAGTTATTTTGTTATATATCCCTGATGATGAAATATAGCCGGGCGTTGGTGGTGCATGCCTTTAATCCCAGCACTTGGGAGGCAGAGGTAGGTGGATTTCTGTGAGTTCGAGACCAGCCTGGTCTACAATGTGAGTCTAGGACAGCCAGAGCTGTTATACAGAGAAACCCTGTCTCGAAAAACTAAATAAATAAATAAATAAATAAATAAATAAATAAATAAATAAATAAATAAATAAACTGAATAAGAAGTAAAATAACTCTAAAATTTTGGTTTTCATTTCTTTTCCTTCCAACTTCATCTTTCCATGGGCACATCACGCTAATCTGAATGATGATATCAAGAATGGCTTTTGTCCTGTACCCAGCCCAGTCAGGAGATACATGAGACAAACATTGTTTCTTACCACTAAGTCCCGAAGTGGTCGTCAAGCAGCAATAGAATGCCATAGCACCACAGACAGAGTCCCGGCACTGAAGGCTAGCAACAGGAAACCTTTGTTTTCTCAAATGTCCTTATTAGACCAAAAGAAAGAAGTTGCTTTTGATCAAAGAAATAGACATAGAACTGTTTTCTCTGGTGGGAATGAATTTGTGTTGGGCTGTCTTCATTTTTGTAAGCCCTCATTTTTTTCTAGAATAATTTTCACTTCTTGCAAAATATTTTGCCTGCCAAAAGATTTCAAGGAACTGGCAAGATGGTTGAGCAGGTAATGGTGTTTGCCAGTTAGCTTGAAGACTTAAATTTGATCCCCACAATGTACATAGTAGTGAAAGATCTGGGGGAAGGAAGTCCGTCTCCTGACTCCCGACACTCAGGATATCACGGCCACCCCAAAACTCGCAAGAGACCATCTTGATGCAATTGCAAGAGGTTTATTTCAGGGGGGGGGCTCAGTGCACTGAGGGTGCCACTCGTATCCCACGCAGGGGTAGGAGCCACGACTATGATTTGGGGGAGAGTAGAGTATTTAAACTACAACCCAAAGGGGTGAGAGGAAATACAAGTGGAAAGTACCAGCCCAGCCCATTGTTTACCACAACCCAAGGGGAGAGGGGAAATACAGGTGGAAAGTACCAGCCCATTGTTTACCACAACTGAAGGGGGTGAGGGGGAATGCAGGTAGAGTGTACCAGCCCATTAGTTAGTCAGCAGGAAACATCCTACACCTGTTTTTCTCAGGAATGAATTTAATCTTACTTCACCATCGGCTTTGTGGTTCCTGAAACCCTGGGGGCCCATGATAGTCATCTGCTTTGTGGCCAGCTAGTTCCTGGAGCCCGGGGCTCATGACCCATATGACCTACATTCTTGGTTCCACCCTTTTATGGTCAGCTAAGTTCCGGGAACCACCTGGCGGCTGCCCTGGCTCTACTGCCGACTTAGGGGGTCTTTTAATAATTTTCATTCCCTTCAGTAGAAGGCAAGGACAGATTCCTACCAAATGTCCTCTGACTGCCACAACAATGCATGCACATATGCACATACAAAATAAATAATTTCTTTTCAAATTTTTTAATTCAAAATTTATTTTGATTCTGACTAAATATCCACCAAATATTATTTTTAACTTTTATAAACTTGGCGATCCAAAGTTATCATTTATTCTGAAATAATAACCCATATCAAGGTAAAATTAAAAGAATTGAGGGTCTATTATTTCAGTTTCCAGTCAGTTATTTTTCACCATTAAGGTAGGGCCATAGACATGAATATTTCCAGTTTACCATAGTTAGGAAAGCTTTTGACATGGCTGCAGATATGGGAAAAACTAAATACCAAAAATCTTTCCTATATTCTGCCTTAAACCCTTGAAAAGACATTCTGGGAAGACACATTCAGTGTGGTCCACTTAACACCATAAACAAGGCAGGAAAGTGACCAGAGAAATCCATTCACTTCTCCCTAGACCTCTCACATGCCTGTTGAGTTGGGTTGAGCCTTGAGAATGGGAAGTGTTCACATTGAGCAAGTGAGTCATTGTTTAATGAGATCTGGACATCAGACCCAAGGGACATAAAGAATTAACTATTGGCAACAAATAGCTAAGGCCACAACCTCCAGCAGTCGGTGCCATGTGTGACAATTTGTAACTAAATGTTTCTGAATCCAGAGACCAAATAAGGCGATCTACTCCATGACAGGATTCAAGAAGACACTTCAGGGGTCTGAGGTGCTTTTTCCTGAATGAACCTCCAGATCTTCTTACCAGAGAGGAGAGGCTAATTAGCAATGAGTTTCCATTGTAAGTACATGTTGTTTATGACCTACCTAATCCAAGATCCTTTGTTGTTAAAATCTCCTTGTGTTAACAGTGACTATGACAGGAAGGCATAGAAGTGTGACCTTCCCAGACCACTATGACTCCCCTTGGTGAGCTATTTGCAAATTATCCTATGTATAGAAATTCCCAGCTGGGAATAGTAGTGCCTGGGAATTAATTTAATCCCCAGCACTAGGGAAGCACAGGCAGGCAGATCTCTGTGAGTACAAGGGCAGCCTGGTCTACAGAGCTAATTCCAGCACAGCCAGAAATAGATAATGAAACCCTGTCTCAGGGAGGAAGAGGAAGAGGAGGAGGAGGAGGAAGAAGAAGATGAAAAAGAAGAAAAGAAATTAGAAATCGCCTCCCTCCCTCTGTCCCTCTCCCTCTCCACTATACATGAAATATTTATAAATTATTTCTAAAGATTTATTTTATTTTTAATGTATGTATATGTATGCATCTGTGTGCCTGTATTTGTACATGCATGTTTGTAGCTGCACAGGCCAGAAGTGTCAGATTCCCTGGAACTGCACTCACAAGCACTTGTAAGGAGCCTGTTGTCGGTGCTGGAAACCAAACTTGAGTCCTGTGCAAAAGTAGCACTGCTCTTAACTGCTGGGCCATTTTTCAAGCCCAGATATAAATGTAAATGGAAGTATTGGGAAATTTTATATGCTCAATACCATGAATAACAATATATGGACATTTCAGTCATCAGAACGGGAGAAAAGTATGGGAGGAGGATAAAACAAACCCAACCTCAAATCCCCCAGGGCCCTGTTCTTCACAGGTAAGGTAGGGAGGAAAAGCTCTGAAAGGCTCTTTGTCATGGGAGTGAGATGAAATCTGACCTGCATCTAGATGGCTGGTCACCGAGTAGACTGAGAAGAGAGAACAGGCAGCATTCCACCTATGCTTATTATCAACTCCTTTTTATCCCATCTTTGCACTCCCATTCGAGAGAAAATGCCAAGCTGGCCTCCGTGGTATACGGCTCTTTCCTCTGAGTATCTTGAAAAGATATTTGTCATCCACACATTGTATCAGGGTCCACTTCCCAGATCCAATTAGTTCAGTAGTTCAAAAACATTATTGTTATTATTATTGTTGTTATTATTATTATTGTCACTGAATAACTAAAATTCAATCTCTCTCTCTTCCTCTCTCTTCTCTCTCTCCTCTGCTCTTTCTCTGTGGGGGGAGGAGGCATTCATTTGTATTTTTAATTAACATATTGGCAAAGCTTGGTGCTGTATCCATGATAAATGGCAATTAATCCCACTTTTAAAAACAAAGGTTTTTCGTTCTTTATACAATCATTAAATATTTAAAAAACTGCCCCTTTCCTTTTTTATTGAAAATAGATTTGGGGAACTGTTATGTAGGGACACTCCACTCCAGAGGAGTGGGATGGAAGGGATAGGGGGTAGAGGGTGGGAGGGTGGGACTGAGAAGGGTGGAAAGAGAACACTAGGATGGAGATGTAACCTGAAGTAATAAATAAATAAATAATTTTTTTAAAAAAGAAAGAAAATAGATTTTTTCATAGAATATATTATGATTATGATTACCCCTCCACCAACTCTTTCTACCTCCCCACCCACCTAAGTCCACACCCATTCTTTTTTTCTCTCTTATTAGAAATCAAGCTGGAATCTACTGTTGGCCATAGGACCTGCCCTTAAGTGTGGTTTGTATACTCAGTGAGTTTCCACTGGAGAAAAGTAATTTTTCCTTTGTTAGTGGTTATCAATTGGAACTAGATTCACGGTGAGGGATGTGGACATGTGACTATTTCCTCTTTTAGCACTGGGACTCCATCTGACTTTGACTGGTGCAGGATCGATGCATGTGCCCTGGTCCTTGTGAGTTCATATGTGCATCGGTCCTAATGTGTCTAGAAGTTCTTGTTTTCTTGGTGGCCTCTATCCCCACTGGCTCTTACAATCTTTCTGTCTCCTGAGCTTGTTGAGCTCTGGGGGGAGGGATTTGATGTAGTCATGCTGTCTTGGTTAGCATTTCTATTGCTGTGAAGAGAAATCATGACCACAGCAACTCTTATAGAGGAAAGCACTTAATTCGGTCCAGTTTACAGATGCAGAGGTTGCATTCATTATTGTCATGGCAGGAAGCATGACAGTGAGCAGACAGATGTGAGGCTGGAGGAGGAACTGAGACTTCTACATCTGGATCAGCAGGCTGCAGGAAAAGGGAGACACTGGGCCTGGTATGAGCATTTGAAACCCCAGATCTCACCCCCAGTGACACACTTCCTCCAACAACAACACATCTACCCTAACAAGGACTCAACTGCCACTCCCTAATGACTAGGTATTCAAACAAATGAATCTTTGGGGGCCATTCCTATTCAAGCCACCATACATCCCATTTAGGACTAAGTGTTCCAAGGTGTCTCATTTTCTGCATATTGTCCATTTGCGGGTCCTATATTTGTTTCCATCTCCCGCAGAAGGACGCTTCTCTCATAATGGATGATTAAGAACCTGATCTATGAATATAACAGAATGTTGTTAGGAGTCATTTTATTACTGCATTTCTTTAACAGAACAATAGTAATTTTCCCCCTAAGCCTATGGCCTATCTGGTCTGAGGTTCTTGTCCACCCTATCAGTGTCTGTCCTGTGTTTCATTTCATGGAGTTGGCCTTAATTCCAATCAGATAGTATTTGGTATTCCCACAATTTTTGTGCTACTTTTGCGCCAATGTATCAGGAAAGTTACAATAATAGATCACAGGATTTGTAGAAAGGTTGGTGTTCACCTTTATCCAAAAACACTAGTTAGTGGGAGTGAAGGCTCTAAGTAACCACCAGTTCAGTTTCTTCATGTTCAGTGACTTATGCATGTGTTGCCTTCAGCAATAAGGTCTTACAATCAGTTTGTGAAGAGCAACCAATAGCCTTGGCAATAGCTTGGGTTGTATAGGGGTTTTCATGAGACCCCTTTGGCCTGTAACTAAAAAAGATCTAACCCATTCCTGGCATGGAGGTTTCATTTGGTGGTGAAAAAATAACTAGTTGGAGCTTTTTGTCTTCCCACTTTTTTGTGTGTGATTCCATCTAAATTTCTCTCATATATGTGTATATTTTAAGAAGCTTCTACAGTATTAGATTTCCACATAACCCCAGATGTCCCTACCCATATTCCCTCTACTTCCTTACTTGACTCTCTCCCTGTCCCTAGCTAGTCATAACTTTCTATGCTATTTCCTAGGAAGATCCTCTCCTCCTTTTCAGTGTCTTCCCTATAAATAACCTCTGTGCTTATATGGATTTTAGTCATCTTACTCAAAGAATTTATAGCTAATATCCACATGTAAGCAAATACAATCCATGTTTGTCCTTTTGGGTGTGAGTTATCAAACTCATGGTGATTTTTTCCCAGCTCCAACAATTTACTTATGAATTTCACGATTTCATTTTTTAACAAATGAGTGATATTCTATTGTGTAAATGTACCACATTTTCTTTATCAATTTATCCTCTGATAGACACTAGCTGTTTCCCATTTTGGGTTGTTATGAATACAGCAGCAATAAAAATGGTTGAGCAAATGTCTCTGTGGTAGGATATAGATTTCTTTGGGTGTATACCCAAGAAAGATATAGCTGGATCTTGAAGTAGACATCTCCCCAGCTTCCTGAGGAGCTGCCATACTAATTTCTGTAGTGGCTGTAAACGTTTGCACTCCCACCAGCAATGAATATAAAACTGCTACTGTCTTAAACGTTCTCAGTAATTCATCTCACTTAATATTCCTGAATACATAGTGAAGGCGATTTTCCCCCATTCCTCTTTTCATGATTAAGAAACCAAGGCTTAGAAAGGCTTTTTTAAAACCTAGGACAGGATAGAACCCAGGCTTACATTGTGCTCTTGAAAGCATGGCTTATTCTGAATGTGCGAGCCTCACTATGATACCTATCAGCTAAAATAAATCTATGTACACTCTCTTGACTCAATAGACAGTCAGGTTACTTTCTCACACCTGGGTTGCAACTAGAACAATTGAAAGTTTAGTTGAGGAAGCCACAAGGTCTTTTGAATACAGCTTGCTAGGCATCATTCAAACTCTGCCACCGAGATGAGGCACACTGGCTTCTCGTGCACATTTTCCAACACACACTGAAGCCAGTTGGAAAGAAACACCTAAAATGACAAAGGGAAGGGGAAGCGTCTGCTCTGCTTATAAAAGCACACTTTCACTGCAATTGCCGTTCTAGCATTAGGCTTATTGTTGTATTCTAAAAGAAAAATCCAGCTATGATTGGCCATACATCTTCTGAATCGCCTGTCTGGAAGGCAATTTTGCTTTCTTAAGCATTTTAATAAGTTAGCATTGCTGTTCTGCCAGAAGGCCTCCACTGAGAACACCCAGTCATTATTAGTACAAATCCGAGGAGCTCTAGCCCTGTCCTATTTTCAATTGAACTTGACCTTGAAGAAATGCTAAATGTGACTTGTTTAGAGGAAAGAAGAAGGGAATAACTTCATATTCTTGCCACTGTCAGCTTATCTTAATCAGGAATTTTGTACCAACAGGAAACTCATGACATGATGAATTGCTAATGTGCAAAATCTCAGCGGAGGTGTGCTACTGCTTTATGGTGATGGAAACACAGTACTGTGAATAGACTTTCATGAAGCAGTTCTGTCACTTTGTCTGCTGAGATGAAGTAATTTCCTTAGATCTTACCTGGTAGAAAGTGAGAAAATGCTTGTATCACTTTTTAAGGAAATTCTCCTTTGAATTGATCTTCAAAGTACATGAAATCCAATTTTACTTCCATTTTACAATTATACAAAAGACAGTAGAAATTTTACTTGTTGTGGTTAATTTTATTTTTTTAATTTAATAAATATTAAACCACTTGAGATTCTTCAAATGACATCAAAATTTTCTCTGGAAAGTTGAATGTTTCTCGTCATCTTTTCAGATGCAGAACACTGTCCATTTATCAGTCACTCTCAGAAATGCGTCTACTTGCTTTTCACCAAGGGCTATGTGTCAGTGTCATTAACTCCACACTCCATTATCAGACACATCGACCCTGACCTGTAGTCTGCTCACATTATTTAAAATGTGTCTCACACTGTCTTATTCCCTTTGTACTACTATAATAGAATAATACAGACTGGCTGGCTGGTTGGTTGGTTGGTTGGTTGGTTTGCTCATTTTATCTGGAGATAGGTTCTCACGCAGCCCAGACTTGCCTCGAACTCTCTATGTAACCAAAACTTGCCTTGGACCTCTGATCCTTTTACCTCTATCCCACGTGTGCTGGAATACAGATATGCACCATCATGCTTCATTTATGTGGTTCTGGGGATAAAGCCTAGGCTTCACGTGTCCTAAAGAAGAACTCTATCACATCAGCTACATTCTCAGCCATGACCAGTTAATTTATGAAGAACATGAATCTACTTTGTCAGAGATCTGGAAGCTGAGAACCCAGGAGATTCAGCTTTCTAGTAAGAGTTGTTCTCTAATTGCAAGGTGGTACCTTCATGCTATGTTCTCTGGATGAGAAGAGGACTATGTCCTCACGTGAGAGCAGACAGAAAGACAAGTCAGTGCTTTCCCAGATACTGGGAGAAGCCTCTTCTACAAAGAATATAATCCCTTTTTATAGGGAAAAGCTCTCATGGCCTCATCATCTTTTAAAGTTCCCATCTGTTAATACCATCACACTGGCCAAACTTCAGCACTATCTGATTATTAGTAAGAACATATTTAAACTTTGGCACGCATTTGCTTTTTCTCCACTATTCCTAACACCCCCATTTTCCTGATGCTGTGCCATTTGATGACATTTCTAAGAGGGAAAAAATGACCTCCTTGTGTACACTGGTTTCCTATTACTGATCTGATGGAGAGATTCTTTCCCTCAGAAGACCCAGAACTATCAGAGTTAACTCATCAATGAACTGACTCCACCACTGGGGCAGGGGAGCTTCAGAACATCTTCCAAGTTGATCAGTACTATGACTCTGTGGTGTAATGTTTCCACCATGCACTTGTTTGTGAATGAGGCTGTGGATCATAGTTACTTTGTTCTCAAACCTCACACAGTCTCCTGTGTAAGATGAAAGTGAATGATGGTACTAGGTAGTTGTGTCATTCACATATTCTAAGGCACTAAGCTCTCTTAATGTATGAACCAGTAGAGACTTTTGGCTAACCTTCTCTCATAGAAGTGAAGGAGTAGGTGATAGTATATCTGTGTGATGGTGAGGAAAAGGGTGGAAGATTAATATTAGTTGTCATACAGATGTGACAAAAACTATTTGTCCCCCATTCTCTCCTATTATTGATTTAACTCTCTATTACCTATAAAAAAAATCCTTCCCCAACAGAAAATACCCAAATCAACAAAATCAGAAATGAAAAAGGAGAAATAACAAGACATTGAAGAAATCCAGAGACTCTTTAGGTTTTACTCCAAAAATTTGAAAACCTAAACAAAATGGAAAATTTTCTTTATAGAGTCTACCTACCAAAATTAAATCAAGATCAGGTTAACAAGTTAAATAGTCCTATAACCCCTAAGGAAATATAAACAGACATTAAAAGTCTCTCAACAACAACAACAACAACAAAAAAAAGCCCAGGGCCAAATGGTTGCAGCACAAAATTCTACCAGACCTTCGAAGAAGAGCTAATACCAATAATCTTCAAACTCTTTCACAAAATAGAAACAGAAAGAACACTGCCATACTCATTCTATGAGACCAGAGTCACCCTTATACCTAACCACATAAAGACCCAACAAAGAAAGAGAACTTCAGACCAATTTCCCTCATGAACATAGATGCAAAAATACTTAATAAATTACTTGCAAACCGAATTCAAGAACATATTAAAAGTATCATACACCATGATCAAGTAGGTTTCATCCCAGGAATGCAGGGGTGGTTCAACACATGAAAAATCCATCAACGTAATTCACCATATAAACAACATGAAAGAAAAAAAAACACATGATAATCTTGCTAGATGCTGAAAAGGCATTTGACAAAATCCGACATCCCTTCATGCTAAAAGTCCTGGAGAGAATGGACATACAAGGACCATACTTAGAAATAATAAAGGCGATATACAGCAAGCCAGTAGGCCAACATCAAATTAAATGGAGAGAAATTTGAAACATTTCCTCTAAACTCAGGGACAAGACAAGGATGTCCACTTTCACCATATCTCTTCAACATAGTACTTGAAGTTCTTTCTAGAGCAAAAAGACACCTAAAGGAGATCAAGGGGATACAAATTGGAAATGAAGAAGTCAAATTATCCCTATTTGCAGGCAATATGATAGTATACATAAGCGATCCCAAAAATTCTACCAGAGAACTCTTACAGCTGATAAACACATTCAGCAAAGTGGCTGGATACAAAATTAATTCAAAAAAATCAGAAGCCCTTTTTTATACAACAAATAAATGGGCTGAGAAAGAAATTAGGGAAACAACACCCTTCACAATAGCCAAAAACATTATAAAATACCTGGGCATAACTCTAACCAAGGAAGTGAAAGACCTGCATGACAAGGACTTCAAGTTCTTGAAGAAAGAAATTGAAGAGGACATCAGAAGATGGAAAGATTTCCCATGCTCATGGATAGGTAGAATCAACATAATAAAAATGGTCATCCTATCAAAAGTAATATACAGATTCAACCCAATTCCTATCAAAATACCTTCACAATTCTGTACAAACCTTGAAGGAAGAATGCTCAACTTCATATGGAATAACAAAAAAAACCCAGAATAGCTAAATCAATCCTGTACAATAAAAAAAAAAAAATCCAGAGGTATCACCATCCTTGATTTCAAGCTCTACTTACAGAGCAATAATAATAAAAACAACATGGTACTGGTATAGAAACAGACCAGTTGATCAATGGAATTGAATTGAAGAACTAGAAATAAGCCCACACACTTAATTTTTGACAAAGAAGCCAAAACTATACAGTGGAAAAAGGTCAGCATCTTCAACAAATGGTGTTGGTCTAACTGGATGTCAACATGTAAAAGAATGCAAATAGACCCATACTTATCACCTTGCACAAAACTTAAGTCTAATGGGATCAAAGACCTTTCTTAACATAAAGCAGGACACACTAAATCTAATAGAAGAGAAAGTGGGGAAAAGCCTCGAACTCTTTGGCACAGGTGACAACTTCCTGAACAGAACACCAATACCTCAGGCTCTAAGACCAACAATCAATAAATGGGACCTCATGAAACTGGGCAAAGGAAACTGTCATTCGAACAAAAATGACAACCTACAGACAGGGAAAAGATCTTTACCAACCCCACATCTAACAGAGAGCTAATATCCATAATTTATAAAGAACTCAAGAAATGAAACACCAAAAAACCAAACAATCCAATCAAAAAATGGGGAACAGAGCTAAACTGAGAATTCACAAAGGAGGAATCCCTAATGACTGAGACACACTTGAAGAAATGCTCAGCATCCTTAATCATCAGAGAAATGCAACTCAAGATGACCCTGAGATTCCATCTCACACCTGTCAAAATGGCTAAGACCAAAAACTCAAATAGCAGCACATGCTGGCAAGGCTGTGGAGAAAGTGGAATACTCCTCCATTGCTGGTGAAAGTGAAAACTTGTACAACCACTATGGAAATCTTTAAAAAAAATATATGGCTAATTAAAGTATTTACCCATTACTTATATTATTGTTAATTGGTTTGGCAACCATTAATCTTTAAGCAGACATTAAAAATGAGCACACAGAGACCGCATGGATTTTACAAGCCTTGGCCTGAATTGTGTAATCCTAGCCCATCTAAGCTAGCTCTTAATTCTATTACCCAAATATGACCCCATATATACATACATCCCCTTGGACTGCCATTCTCCACGATATGCCGATGTTCCTGGCCATGTGGAATGAGGTTCTTTTTTCTAACCCATGGTGTGTGCCTCCTTCTTCCTGCTGCTTGCTGACATGTCTTCTTCTTCCTGCTGCTGGCTGGAATGCTTAATTCTCTGTCTAAAGTGCAGGCTACCTGTTCTAATCCCAGGAAGTCCCACCTTTCTCTGTCTTTGCCCAATCTCAGGCATTGGCATTTTATTTAACCAATCAGAGTCAATGTAAGTAACAGACAGCAAGCAGGACCAATTAATTAACATTTAGTATGCTTAACACTACCCCAACAGAAATCAGTCTGGCAATATCTTAGAAAACTTGGGATATCCCTACCTCAAGACCCAGCCATACCACTTCTGGGTATTCATCCAAACTATTCCTCACCAAACCACACGGACATCTCCTCATCTATGTTTATAGCAGCTGTATTTGTAATAGCTAGAAACTGGAATCAACCCAGATGTCCCTCAACTGAAGAATGGATTAAAAAAAAAACTGTGGTACATTTACACAATGGAATACTACTCAGCTATGAGAAACAAGGAAATCATTCAATTTGTAGCCAAATGGATGGAACTAGGAAAGCTCATCCTGAGTGAGCTAATCCAGACTCAGAAAGATGCACATGGCATCTACTCACTTATAATTGAATTTTAGCCATGTAGTACAGGATAACTATCCTACAACCAACACACCAAAAGGAACAGGAATATAGACCTTGTTACCTGTTAGGGGGACACTTTGCCTCCCCCCCCCCCGCCGCCCAGTGCAAGAGGAAGCTCTTAACACTCATATGACTGTTGAACTGAGGTGGGCTGATATGTAGGGGCAACTCACTCCGGAGGAGTAGGATAGGTGGGAGAGGGGGGAGAGTGTGGGAGGATGGGATTGGGAGGGGTGGGGAGAGGGGACCGTGGTGGAAATGTAATTTGAAGTAATAAATAAACAAAAACAAAAAATCCATGCCCTCTAAATAGGAAAAACATTTTTCTTAGTCACCATTGTAATTAGATGTGGTCATGTGACTAAGTTCTCTCGAATGGGTTATGGGGTGGGATGCTTTATGGGACTTTCAAGGTGTGTCCTTAAGAAGAATGTACTTGATGTCTTATCCTTTCGACTCTCCAGCATCTGGGGATATGACAGAAGTTTGGAAGTCACAGGATTTGTTAGTCCAACCATTTTGAACATTAAGGATGTTTTTATTTTAACCATTAAAAATGGCTGAGCCCCTGAGGGAAGGATCCAAGGTCACTGCTGAAAGAGAATACATTATCCGGACAGTATTAGAGCACTTCACAGAAAAAATAACTTCTGGGTTATTTGGACTATTATTATTTTTACTCTCCCATTTAGATATTATGACAGGAACATTGTAAAAATATTTGATGATTATATCCAAAAACCTGTGATGCTGGTTTATAATTCAAAATTAAATACAAGACCATTAGCATCTAAACTAGCTTAATAAAGCTTATTTGACTGAAGATCGATGCTGTAATGTATGGAGAGAAAATGGGAACTGTCCAGGCAGCCACTGGTATGTCATTTCTTAGTTTTGGAAGCTGCAGGCCCTGCACTTCCTATATAATCAGATATATTTATCCCTTTCAGGTCTCTGAGGTGGTTAAGAATAGATAGCTAGAGTCTCATAGTTAAATTTTGAGTTTTAGGAATCAAGAGAGTGCTCTGGATCTAAGAAGATGTTTTTAAAATTGTGATGCAAGTTAGTATGAAGACTGAGTTAGATATAGAACTTTAAACTCATGGAGATGGTTAGGTAGTAGAACATTAAAATCAGTTGCCAAATACATATGGACTGGACATTGGGAATGTATGCTAAGCCATATAACTCTCATAATTGTGGCCTAATTACCTCTATTGTTTTGTATTGTATTTATTATTATAAGAGAAAGAGTCACTTGTTGGACTGAAAGGGGGAGCTGTTGGGGGGAAAGATATACCTTAAACTTAAAAAAAAAGGAAGGGGATGGGTGGATTGAGGCAGAAGAGTGTGGGAGGGTGGGACTGGAGGGGGGAGTATTGAGGGGATTGCGATTGAGATGTAACTTGAAGAAATAAAAAATAAAGAGGGAAAAAAAGCTTATTTGTATTTATAATTCTTTCTAACAATGTTATAATGAATAGAAGTATTAGTCATTATTTGGAACGATGGCCTAAGAGACTGACGGGGGGATGACAGGCCAGTATGTAAATAAAAGCAGGCCTGAAATAGGAACTCTTGAATTTTGTGTCACTGACCACATTTTCCATTTTTTAGTAGCAACTTCATTGTGACATGTCCAAGAATACATTATCTCTGTCTTTAGCATAATACTCAATTTACAACTGTCAATAAAACACTAAGTCAATAAGCTATGGTAGTAAATTAAATATTAACTTTAAGGTACCATCAAGCTTCAGGAGCACTGTCCTAACAACTGGGGACCTTGTGTACACATAATAACAAGACAACGATTGTTTCACCTTTTGAGATGCATGGAGAGGGATATAAATGGTTGGTGGATTTTTCATTCAAGTTTTCTTACATCTTTGAAAAGCTAAACCATGTGACTATATTACCTATCCCCCTTCCAAAAAAAAAAAAAAACCACTTAAATGACAAGGATATTGTATTGGATTTAACAAAGTTGTTACCACATTTGGTTTGGAGCTGGCTCTCCAACTCTGAAGTGCCAAAAGAGTAGGAGGTAGGTATTTTACCATTCCGCATTCATCATGAAATCATGCACAGATGGGCAAGGCACCTGCTCTGAGTCAAGACAAAGAGTCGAGTCAAGCAGATACATAAAAAGAAGATGTTGTTGGGGAAATAATATGATGTTATAAGAGCACAGGCTCTGGCAGCAGGTGACCTACTAAGAAGTTCTTGATTGAATCTCTCTTTTGCCTTCTGCAGCCAAGGGATAACAAGGAAATTTATCTCATACAATAAGGCCATTAAGGAAAGGACTGAATGAGTATTTTAGATTGTGTAGTGCATAAAACAAACTTAGTGATAGGCTGGCAAGATGGCACTTTGCATGGACTAACAACCTGAGTTGAATCACAGAATCCCACAAGGAGGCAGAGGAGAGCCAACCCTGAAAATTGTCCTATGACTGCCGTATTTGTGCTTTATACCTTTAAGATATAATTTCATGGGGGTTCAGAGATGGTGCACTTGTCTTGCAGAAGACATGGATTTGGTTCTCAGAACCCATATAGGAGGTTACTCACAACCTCCAATAATTCCAGGTCCATGTGATCTGACACCCTCTCGCCTATGTGGGCTCCTGTACTCAGGCAAACACGCATACATAAAATGAAAATTAATAACTCTTTGAAGAAGGAGAGGAAAAGAAGAGGAAGAAGAATGACTGATAATACTTACTAGGAACTGCAGATATGGCTCAGCAGTTAAGAGCATGCATCACTCTTGCACGGGGCCAGAGTTCAGCGTCCAGTACCCAAACTGGGAGGCTCACAAATGACTGTCCCCAGCCCCAGATTTGACATCTCTACTGACCATCTTGGGCACATGTGCTCATGTGCAGATTCAAATGCATACATACAATTTAAAAAATAAAGATAAAGACATCTTTTAAAAAGCAATTAATGAATTTGAAAAAGAACAAAGAGAGGTATATGGGAGAATTTGTGAGAAGGGATACATTTTAACCAAATAAATAGATAGTAAATAACCAAATAAATGATGAAGTGTTTCATTCCTATTTTACATTTTAAAACTAATCCTCAGAGCTGACTTCCTTATTGTTTTAACATGTCAGAAAATCATAGTGTCTTGTGTTCAACAAACCTTTGCGCTTTTTTCTTGGATATTCAGGAAAACTCACTTTTTTGTACCTTGTCTCAGTTGGATTGACTGTGCTGGTCAAGGGACAGTGGTGGGACTGCAACATAAAACATGGCATGACATAAAATCACATCGTTTGAGGTTCTGCTCTCATTGACGTAGACTGATAAGGGATGTATCTCAATGTGAAAGGTGTCTGACTCTGAAAGAGTGCAAAGGGCATAGTCCCTCTGCGGGACTCATGGGGTCATAACACAAGCAAGACATAAGATTTTATAGTACAAAATAGCAGATGTTGGAGGGTGAGGGAAAGTTTTATTTGTTTAATGTTACTTCCAAATAGCATAGGCTTTAAGTAAAGAATCAATAGAAATATTTTTAAAGGTTTCAAAATGTAGCTGTCACTTTATGCATCTGGTTTCCTTCTGTGTCTCCACTGATCTCTCATTTCCTCCTTCTCCTGCTCTTTCTGCTCTTCCACTCCACCCCCAAACACAAACACTCACAAGCACAACCTCTTCATAGCTGCTTTTTTTGTAATTCTCAAAAATGTCTTAAAATTTTCCCTTTTATTGAAAACAGATTCTTTTCTCACATAATATATCCTGATTGTAGTGTTCCCTCCCTCTATTCCTCCCAGTTCCTCCCTACCTCCTCTCTCAACTGGATCAACTCCCTTTCTGTCTCTCATTAGAAAAGAACAGGTTTCTAAGGGATGGTAATAAATATAACAAAATAGAATATAAGATAAAATGAAAACTAACACATCAGAGTTCGACAAGACAAACAAACAGAAAGAAAAGAGCCCAAGAGAAGACACAAGAATCAGAGACTCACTCATTCACACACTTAGGAACTCCATAAAAACGCCAACCTGGCAGCCATAATACCAACACAAAGCTCCTGGTGCATACCCATGTAGGTCCTATGCATGTCGTCTCAGTCTCTGGTGAGTTCATACATGTACGGATCATGTTGATATTCAGGACTTTATTTCCTTAGTATCCTCCATCCATTATGGCTCTTACACTCTTTCTGCCTCCTCTTCCTAGGGTTCCCTGAGCCCTGAAGGAAGGGATTTGATGGAGACATCATATTCAGGACTGAGTATTCCAAGGTCTCTCACTCTCTGAATAATTTCTGCCTGTGAGTCTCTGTATGTATTCCTATCTGCTGAAGAAGGAAGCCTCTCTGATGATGGCTGAGGAGGTAGAAGGAGTATAAGAACTAGAGGGGATGGAAGACACCAAGAAAACAGGCCTACTACTTCAGTAGGACTGACTCACAAACACTGGGGCAGCATGCACAAAACCTTCACAGGTCTGCACCAAGTGGGGTCCTAGAGCTGAAAGGAAAAGTGGACACCACCTCCATCCCTAACCCAGAAGCTTTCTCCAATTGATAACCACTTGCAAATGAAAGTGTAGTTTTTCCAAAGGGAGTCTCATTAACGAAACAAACTACTCTTAAGGGTACGCTACATGCCCAGTATAGATGGCCAATAAAATATAAACTTATTGGCATTTTTGGAGGTTCCTTGTCTTATAATGTCCTATCAAGGTTTTTCCTTTTTTAAATTTTTATCTTATTATTTTTATTTTTCCTTCTCTCTTTTTACCCTGAAGGTCTACTGTGTATATATTATGGCTTCCAGTTTATTGTGTTTATGGGATTCCTGAGTATGTGAACAAATGGTTTTCTGATTCTTGTACCTTCGCTTGGTCTCTTTTCCTTCTGTCTCTTTGTCTTGTCCAGTTCTGGTGCATTACTTTTTTATTATCTTATTTTTATTTTATTTTAATATTGTCCCTTAGAAACAAGTTTGTTTTCTAAAGAGAGACAGAAATCGAGTGGATCCTGATGGGAAGGAAGGTGGGAAGAAAATGGGAGTAGTAGAGGGAGGGAAAACCATAATCAGGATATATAATGTAAAAAAAAACATCTATTTTCAATAAAAGGAAGAATAATAATGTTTTTGTTGTTTTGTGGTCCTGGTAATTGTATTTAGGACCTTTCATGGGCTTGGTGAATGCTCCATCACTGAGCTATACTGTCATCCCCAGGACCCTTTTAACTTTTTTAAACAGTCTGAATTGAGATTCTCTCTCTCTCTCTCTCTCTCTCTCTCTCTCTGTGTATGTTTATTATGTTTATTTATTACTTCAAGTTACATCTCCATCTCAGCCCCCTCCCTCCACCCTTCTCAGTCCCACCCTCCCACCCTCTACCCCTTCTCCTACCTATTCTACTCCTCTGGTGTGGGGTGCCTCCACATCTCAGCCCCTTCAGTTCATCAGTCATATGAGGGCTAAGAACTTTCTCTTGCACTGGGGGCCTACATGGAAGCTCCACTAGGGCAAAGTGTCCCACTAACAAGTAACAAGTCTGTGTTCCTGTTCCTTTTGGTCTGTTGGTTGTGGGGTAGTTATCCTGAACTAAATGGCTAAAATCCAGTCATAAGTGAATACATGCCATGTGCATCTTTCCGGATCTGGATTAGCTCACTCAGAATGAGCTTTTCTAGTTCCATCCAACTGACAGCAAATTGCATGATTTCCTTGTTTCTGATAGCTGAATAGTTTTCTATTGTGTAAATGTACCATAGTTTTTTTTTTTAATCCATTCTTCAGTTGAGGGACATCTGGGTTGTTTCCAGTTTCTAGCTATCACAAATAAAGCTGCTATTAAGGAGATATCCTTGTCATTTGCTGAGGAATCTGGATGTATGCCCAAGAGTGGTATGACTGGACCTTGGGGTAGAGCTATTTGAAGTTTCTTTTTCTTTTTTTCTTTTTTTTTTTTTTTTTGGTTTTTCAATACAGGGTTTCTCTGTGTAGCCTTGGCTGTCCTGGACTTACTTTGTAGACCAGGCTGGCCTTGAACTCACAGAGATCCTCCTGCCTCTACCTCCCCAGTGCTGGGATTAAAGGCATGTGCCACCACACCCGGCTCAAGTTTTCTAAGATTGCCAGAGAATTCTTTCTTCTTCTTGCTGTAATGAATTCCATGCAATAGTCAAGATCTTTTTCTCCGGTCTTTTCTTTGATACCTTATGTTACAGCTTAGATATGAAGTGTCCCTCACAAAGGTTTGTGTGTTGTCAGTTTGGTCCTCTGTTAGTGCCACTGAGCGGTGACTAGGTCACTAGGTTGTTCATTTCATCAATAGTTCACACAAAGATAAAAGGGGCAATTAGGAGGGTAACCTGGGTAGAGGAAGGAGGTCACTGTGCTGTGCCTTGAATGGTCATCTAGATGGCCAATGGAAACTAACTCAGCAGCATCACTGGTGGTTCCTTGTCTCATAAACTCATGTCATGATTTGGGGGATTTTGCTTGTTTGTTTGTTTGTTTTTTAATTTTATCTTATTTTTATTTTATTTATTCATTTATTTATATATTTATTTCTTCTCTCTTTTCATCCTACAAATCCTTTGTGTATATATTATGGCTTCCAGTTTAGTGTTTTTATGGAACTGTGCAAGCAGGTGGGTCTCCGCATCTATATCTGTTTCGTGTGACTTTTCTTGGGCTCTTTTTTTTCTGTTTTGCCCTATTTTGATGTATTGGATTTTGTTTTATGTTACTATATATTATATGAGAGAAAAGCTATTTTCAATAAAAGGGAAAAAAGAAGAAACCAAAACCAAAAAGAAATAGTCTCAACCACTGAGAACTCTTTCCTAAGCTCTGAGGCTTTAGAGAAGTCAACACAAATCACTATTATGGGCAAACAGAACATTACCAAATTGGGTAATTTCGCTGGTTCCTTTAATGTAAGTTACCTTTATTTTAGACCTGTCAGAGCTGCACAATGTTGTTGATTCTTTCGATGTAAAGTAAACAATACAAACAAAACAAAAATGGTTCAGAATGTTGGTGCAATATATTTTCTTTATTTAAAAAAAATGTACTTGAACAGCAGTTGTGGCTTCAAAAGAAAATTATTGTCAGTGTGCAAAGAGAAGTGGACAGAGATGAAAAGTACTAAGCCATCCTTTCTTAGTACAGTCAACAAACTCTTCTTCAGTTTGACACACAACTGAGAGAAAACTAATGAGTCAAATGTTGAAACATCTTCCGGATGTTCTCATAGAGAGTACTTACAAATGCTATGTACAGACTGACTTGACAGAGTACGCTTTTAGAAGATTCCCAGAAAAATGCTTAAAATTCTAACCATCTAGAAGAAGTGGTTGACAGTTTCAAAGGCATGTTCACAGTAATTAATGCATCAGTAGCTCAATTACTATCACAATGAATAGGAAGCTTAAGTTCGATGCACCGTCCCATGGCTACAAAGCCTAAAGAGTGGACACTTCACATGCTGTGTACTCACGATTAAACTTCAATTTCAACACTGCAGTCAACGCTGACCACATATTTTCTCAAACTTAAAAGCAAATGCAAAGAATGCACTACAGCTTTTTTTTTTCAGCATTTCAAAGAGTGTATTGAAGCTGGCCATTTATTTCTGAAGCCCTGATGGACAGGTGCGGGGTGTCTCGGCCTCAGAACACAGATGCTTATTTCTTGCCACAGTCACCATCATTACTGTGACTCTCTCCATCCATAACATGGGCACTAGTAAATCTGGAACTGCTCTGTTTGAGAGAACAACAACATTTTTGAGGTGTACGTCTGCTAATGCCAGGCTGTCGTCAACAGCTTCCCAGTACTAGTCACACTCAGAATAGTGGAGATACTCTACAAGCCCCTCTGAAGCCAGACTTGGATCTGTATGGATTTACCCATATTTCAGCAATGATCACTGGAGCAGAAATAGTTAATGCTTACCTTAGGACACTCCAGGAAGATGCTAAAGATGAACCCCAATGGAAAAGGAAGAGCCTCAAGGATAGAGTCTGAACTCAGCTGAACTTAGAACCAGAAAGAACTATGGTGTTACGCCTCTCCATAAAATTAGTAAAGTCATTCTGGTGCTTTTGAAGTAAAACCAAGGACTGCAAGAATACAGCCAATGTTCAGAAACCCTCAAATATAATACAATTATTACCATACATCTTTCAAAATACTTTAGATGGGAGATGGATCATAGGTACCCAGAAATACACATGTGCATGCAAAAATACATATATGCATGCATATATTTAAATAAATGAATGGATGATAGGTAGATGGATGGATATCGAAGATAGACAAATACATTTTTCTTCAATTCTCCCATGAAGTAGAAATATACATCTATGATAGTATTTGTTTTTCATTTCACAGTTTAGTCAATTCACTTCGTGTCAAGAAAAATACCACCCCTAAAAAGATAAAACAAATAACTGTATAATAGTAGAATTATGGATTTAAAGTTGGAGATACTAGTCAAGCCCTTCTATGTGCTACACTCACCAGGCAGAGGCATAAATGTATCTGTAGCAAGATCAGGTCTTCAAATTCAGCTTCTCTGAATGTGCATCTGCTCCAGACACCCTCCCTTATCCTCCCACAGAGAGAAAACTATACAGAGCAAGTACACAGCGTTCTGAATTCACTCTACTCTTTATCTTGCTGTTTATCTAACCCCATATCCTTGTGTTTCTCTTTCTATACTCTGATAGTATATGTTTCTTCCCTTGATGTCTTTACTCTCCCTATTAAATACACTCTGCTGATAAGAGCTAATATTACATGATAATCAATAATTGACAGGTCAGCTCTGTCAAGTTTGATTAAGGAAATGGGGGTTGTTGAGGAGAGAAATGTGATTATCTGGGATCCTGCAAATGTGATTGTTGTAGAAATACCTTGCAAATATGTTTTTCTCAATGCCTTCTGATGACCTTACTAGACTCCACCCCTAAGCCTTCAATCTGGATTCTTTTATTCTGATTCAGCCCACTTTTGGTTGTCTCTAATGATGAAAAGTCTTAAACGTTTTTGGGATTCCTTGATTCTGTCTGATGTTTTGTATCTTTGAAGTGTTTTGTCTACATGTGAGATAAGATGTTGTTTAGAAGGATATCCATCATTTGTTCTATCCATACCAAGGTGATAATGAGGGAGAGTGATAGATTCTTTGTAATTTTTTACACTTGCAGTATTGTTCTATTTGTGCCAATAAAGTTTTGTTATTAACAAAATCTTTAAAAATTCTCCCTGATGTTTTTGAAATCTCTTTAGCTTCTTTAGAGTAAACACATGTCCGTATTTGTTCTCCTTTTGATATTATAGTGTCCTTAGTTTTAGAAGAAATAGTTTTCCAGCAAGTATTCAATTTGTTGCTCAAAATATTGGTAATCTTTATAAAGTTTACTCTGAAGTAATTGAGTGGTAATGCTCCATGTGGACATTTAGCAATTCTCAAATCACAAGTTTACCTAGAATAGTATGATGATAGCACATGGAAACTGTGAGACAGAGAACCACAGAGCTCATCTTTAGATAAGGCAGAACTCCCATCTGCCCCTCTCCACCTCATAGTGTCAAATACTTTACCTTTTTCTGATTTATTCTTTCCATCGCTTCAACAAACTATAAGCTGGACCCTTACACATCCTGTTCTTATGTGTCTCCAGACTTCTACTCATCCATTCCCCTTTGGTTTGAAAAAAAACGATATATTCCCTCTTCCTCTTTTAAAATCGATTTATGCATACAAAGGGGCTATATGTGAGTGTGGTGTGTGCATCAGTGTGGTGTTTATATGAATGGTATATGCAAAGATGTGCGCACCTCTGCATTTGCTCATGGAAGCCAGAGAAGGGACCAGAGGTCATGCTCTATCATTCATTGCCTTTGAAGAAAGAATCTCTCACTGAACCTAAAGCTAAACTGGTAGGCCAGAAAACCCCAGTAATCCTCCTGTCCCCAACTCCATGTCCCTACCCCACCCAGTGCTTGGATTACAGGCACTGAGATACACCCGGCTTTATTGTGAGTGCTAGACATTTGAACTGAAGTTCTCATACCTGTGCAGCAATACCTTATTCAATAAGCCATCCTTTGTATTCTTATTTATGAACTGCCAGCTTTCTATCTCATTAACAAGTCCATCTGAATTAACCTTCTGCATGCTACCCATTCATGCTATACTCTAAGGTTCTCTTTTCCTGAAATAATATTATTGTGGAATGACAACCATTTTGGGAATAATTTATGAAACACCTAATTAATTTTCAAGAGTTCTGGATGAGGCAAAGCCTGAACTCATGGTGTCTTCTCCAGTTCTCTTGCTGCCTTGCTGTGTTATCCATCAAGTCTTAGGAGAAGGTTCTTGTGGCTATTTCTCTGCTCTGGCTTTATTGTTCCCACTTCCTCAGTTACATATTGGAGGGTCCATGTGTTACATCAATTGATCACCAAGAAGTATTAAGGGTTCCATGTCAGTTTTCAGATAAGCACGCTAAGGATCGAAGAGACTGAGTTATTCTGCCATGGACTCACTTGAAAAGCACGACAAGCAAGTCCTCAACCCTGGAGAGCTGGCATCAAAGTCAGTGCTGTCTGCTGAATTTAGGTGGCACCCTCTTTTAAGTATCAAGTTGCAGGTTCAATCATCTCGCAATTATGAGTGGGTATAATAAGTAATGGGATCAAGATGCTCCACTCTGTACCTCTCCTCTTTTAATCTACCGAGAGACATTCCCTTTTAATCACGTGCAATGAATGATTGCTTATTACGTAATTCTATGGCCCAGATAAATGCAACACTAAAGCTGACTGAATTACCCTTGGTAATTATGCATGTGGGGGGGAAAAATAATCGCACTTGCTTACCTTGACCTACTTGAGTGAACTAATAATGTTCATTCTTAGCAGCCATTCCGCCAAATGTTCCCTGTCTCGATGCAAGTGTGGTCCAGCCAGAATAAAATCCCAGTGAATTAGTGGGTTTTAGGGGGCGTTTTGCAAAAGCTCTGCTAGTTTTGGTGCTAGTTCTCTGTAGCCATTATACAACTGCCCTGCTTCCCATGATGCACTGAACAGAATCGTATACTTGGAATTATTTGCATATGCTTGTGTGCATTGGATAATATTACTAGCAGGCTATCTAGGAAGCAACACTTTAACCTGGAAGAGGGAATAATACAGGTGACAGACAAGTCTCTTCCTTAATTCTGTTCAATTCTATTCTGCCCTTTCCATTACTTCATAGATAAGTCCACTAATGAGCTACTGATAGATTCTGCAAAGACTATGCCACTCACCTGAGACAAGGACTAGAGCCCACAAAGCACAGCAGGGTGGTGGGATTGCAAAGAGCATCAGTAGGCCTCCACAGTCTGAATGAGTAAAGGGATACGATGACCATCTATAGGTCATCTGAAGATTTCCTTAAATGTTAATGGAAGCATGAGCTCCTGCTTCTAAGAGATTCTAAGAAAAGCATTCTCAGCCTCTGTTGAGTGGGTTTGAACAAAGGTTTCACTCCCATGGTCTATTCCTCAGCCTTTCCAGTCATATCAGCTAGAACTATACAGGTTTAGGGTTCCATTCCATTTACAAATGCAATATTCACTATTACAGCCAAAAGAAACGTACGTTAGACAGACAGGGTTCTAGGTCCAGTCCCACATTGTACTTGTGACCTGCGTTGAGCATTCACAAGGAACTGGAAAGCTAGCTTAAAGGCGCTTTAACAAGAGCACATAGTATGATAGAAACGGAAAATATTACAGTTAAACAAAATCCTAGTGGCTATAGCCTAACATTTTTTGTTGTACTTTGTCACTACAAGAAACCCGAAGTATGTCAGAACCTCTAGAGGTCCCTTGGATCACCAGCTGCTGTTAATTCCCTGTCATGCAGTGTGGTGGTTGAGAATTCAGGTCCAGTGGGTGTCACACAGCCTCCAGAAAACACTGCACAAGTGCACACACTATAGAAGTGTTTTCTGAGTTTCTGTTTCCTCTTCTGAGATGGGGTGATGTGTTCACCAGTAAATCCCAATAAATATGATTACCATAAGTAAGGATTAAATGAAGAAGCTAACTCATATAGGAGGATTTAGTATAGAACCCAGCACACACTGAGTGCCTAATCAGTGCTATAAATATCATCTATTCAAATGTCTTCCAAATGGCAATACTAGAACCTCCAAGCAGTAATGATTTCTAGAATCAATTAAGGTTAGAAATGGATATATTCCTATGTGGAGACTGTGAATGTGTTCAGAACCATTAGGGCACAACAGGCCAACTCTTCAAAATGGAGGCATGTTATCTACTCTTTGTATGATGTGTTTGAAGATTAAAATGCTTTCTGTATGCAGAAACTTTGCAGAACTGGCCTTGAAAGGGCCATGCTTTGAGGAATCTTGCTCTCACAGATCAGATCTTCATTACACTATGATGTTAAGTGCCTCCAAAAATGAGAAAGAGGGCCAGCAAAGGGATTCAGTGGGTGAAGTTACCTGACACCAAGCCTGACAACCTGAGTTCAATCCCAGAGACCAGCAGGCAGTAGGGAAAGGACCAACTCCTTCAAGCTGTCTCAGATCTGCACATGCATGCCAAGGCAATGTGATTCCCACTAGAAACACATAAATAAACAATTCTAATTTGGAAACATTTTTAAATTATAAGATGAGACAGAGAAATTTTCTTCTCTGGATGCATCTAGTTTTGTTCCTAATTCACAGAATTTCAAGGAGCTTTGATTTGCTTCCTTCTTGTGACATTCCTCTTTCTACTTGCCCTCTAGCCAGGTTCATGAAAGAAGAAAGGTCGCATACAGTCGGCCGCTGCTGAAGCTGAGTAATGAATATAAAATATTTCATTACACTACTTATTTACAATATTTATCCTCCTGTAAGCATGTTTTAAAAATTCCATGGAAGTCTTACAAAACACATTAAATAAACCAGAAACAAATGTATGTGTACATATAGACAGACCGTAACTTTCTTTACTGTATTGCATTTTATTCATTTATTCTGTGTGCTTTGGGACGGGATGGGGGTGATGTACATGTCTCATGGCATGAGAGTGGAGGGCAGAAAAAAACTTGCCTGAGTCAGTTCTCTCCTTCCACAGTGTGGTCCTTGGAATCAAACTCAACTGGGCAGGCTTGGTTGTAGGCACCGTTATCCTCCGCGTTACCTCATCAGCCCCAGACTACCTTGCAAAACATACCACAAATCTAAAAGAAATGATTACTGCCTATTATAGGGTTTACATACCTATTCAAGCAAAGCTAAATTGCTTCTTTAACAAACTTGGGGATGAAGCTCTTCTCACAGTTTAAAACCAGAAGAGGTCACCCAGGCTGATGACATTCAAGGGTGTGGTGTGCGTGTTGGGTGTGTGGAGGTCTGGGAGCATTGCTAGTTACACTTTCAACTTTTCCGCAAAAGTGTTTTACATT
Organism: Lophiomys imhausi; assembly: GCA_907164525.1. Taxonomy (NCBI): domain Eukaryota; kingdom Metazoa; phylum Chordata; class Mammalia; order Rodentia; family Muridae; genus Lophiomys; species Lophiomys imhausi. The sequence continues at coordinate 1,279,112 of CAJQZJ010032225.1, forward strand.
TCAAATCTAGAGCATAAATTGCATCTTCCACTCTCTTACCTGCCTACCAGATTCACTACTACAGTCAAAGACAGATAAAAGTTTCACAAGAGTAAAAGCATTATCTGTTTTTTACTTGAAGACCTGTGTCTAGTCTTCATTTTAACTGCAGCCATCTTTGGGGAGGTCCAGTTTTCCAGCTGCTAGAGAATCCTGAGGAACTTCCCCCCCCCCCCCCTCTTTGTTTTGGGTTTTTTTGTTTGTTTGTTTGGTTGGTTGGTTGGTTGGTTTTGTTTTTTCAAGACAAGGTTTCTCCTTGCACCCCTGGCTGTCCTAGACTCACTTTGTAGACAAGGCTGGCCTCAAACTCACAGAGATCTGCCTGCCTCTGCTTCCTGGGTGCTGGGATTAAAGGTGTCTGGACCAGAATCCATTTCACTTGCCAAAATGCTAGTTCATTACAAGAATTATTTTTCCTACTCAAATTGAAATCGGCAAGATCACTTTTGGTCTTTAGGACAAATTCTCATTAGCTGCTTTTTTGTTCCAAATGCCATTGTTTTAAACATACCACATTGTTTATAGTTATGAGCAATTGACATACTTGCGTATGTGAATCATGTATTTCATGGCTTAAACTCACTTTGGTGCATTCACTAACCTGCCTGTCACCAAGGTTTGGGTCCATGCATTGGTCACTTCCCAAATGGCCAATTTCACAGTCTCCTAGAGGAAGACTCCATTCTCATTCACAGAGCTTGTGTTTGTAATCTAGTCAAAATATACATGGCACTTGGGATTGTTTCTTTCCTCTAAAGTTCCTGTTTCCTCTTACCCCTAGTCACACAAAACTCTTCTTCACCTAAGAGTTACCCCTAAAATTAAGGTACCCACTTTTGTTGTAGTTTACAGGTTAAAAAAAAAAAAAGAAAAGAAAGCTGTTGTGCTCGGTGATGGAGATAATGGCTCTCCAATCCCATAACAAATGTGTTCAGATTCAGGCTGGCTTGCTTTGACTGCAAATTCTCCAAAGACTTTAACAGGGGGATCAGGTGTCTTAAAAAGAAGAACTTCCAGAAGTAACATTTCTACCTACATGAACCTACGCTGCACTTCCAGTCACAAAAATACAGTTTCACCAAATTCACACCCACGTGTACATAATAAAAACAAGTCATATCCCAGATATGGCCTGAAGCTACCCCAGACAGACTCACAGCCTGACACCCTTAGTCAGGCTTTCTAAACGACCTTTCACAAGACTGGGTTGCCAAAAAACAGGGGTTCTTATTCACTAGGCAGGGGTGCACATTGCTGGCCACAGAAGTGTGGGCTTCTAGCACTCACTAACTCTGTCACTGCTTTAAAACAAAATAGCAGGCCTTGATGCTGCTAGGCCAGCCACTGTCTTACATTTGTTTATTAACTTCTTTCTCCCAACAGGATAAACAGGATAGAAGTGAGAAATCAGAAAGCAAGCATTTGTAAGTGACCTTCTCTGCATATAGTAGACACAGTATGAGGATTCTGATTGTGCCTGTTTCAATGGGCAACTTGATTTTCCCTTTTGTAAAAGCAAAGATTAGGCATCAGAAAAAAAAAAGGACAAAACTAAATGCAACTCTAAATGTCCGACATATATATATATGCCAAAAGTATAAAGACTAGGGGGGTCTACTTCTCAAGGACAGCTTCTCCTAGAAGTCGTCCTTTGAACACAGGCAGTTAGTCTTTCAGACTCTGCTCCCCTAGTTTCCTATCGCCTAATTCCCCTTCTGAGCCTTCTAATGACAACAGCTATACTTCAGACTTTTCTATCAACAGGAATGAAATTCTCCCTTCTTCAAGTAAACTACAGATCTGTCCAAAACCTCCTCTCTGGTCACCTGAACCATCTGATGTTCTACACGCCCATGCATCTATTGGGCAAAAAGAATTTTCCAGCTTCCGGTCAGGCCTCTCTGGGGCCAGCTCCTGCCCCTTTGCCTGTGCTTGGAAGTTTAATTTATTCTTTAAGATTCTAAAGAAGTCACACTTCCTCCTTGAAAGCCAACTCTCTCCATTTGCTAATTCAGCCTGTCTTGTTAGAGAATAAGTACCTTACTAATTAGACTCGTTCCTTACTCAATATTACAGGCCAGCTGCTAATGGAGCCAAGGTAATGAAACAAACCAGGGGTGGAACTTACTTCTAACCAATGCTTGCCAATATGCCTGTTGCTTAAGTCTGTGCTAGAGTTAGGATAGGCTCTATCTTAATTGCTTGTTGAGTTCAGAACAGTCAAAGAAAGTCATGTCCTTGTGCTTGTCCTTTAAACACATATAGGAGACCTCTTGTCCCACTTTCAATGACAGTGAAGTTGTGGCACTGTGGAGTCTAAGGATTTCATTGATCAACAAATATATGGGATGATTTTTTTGAAAAAATGAATTAGTCAGACAATGTTTTCCCGTAGGAGGCAGGGGAACATCTTTTTGATGGTGGTTCCCGAACAGGTGTTCCTGGTGGATCTCTAGTGGACAATCTGCCCACAGAACAGATTTCTTAATTAAACTGAACTGTCCTGTGCCAGACTCCATGCCACATTTGCTAAATCAGTTTCAAGAACAGGCCATCTTGTGTATCAGACTTCTGACTGCAAATAGGTATAAATTACACATTGTAGCCTACCATTCTGGGCATAGTTTTGAATCCTGGGGAAATAAACCAAGCAGTTGTTTCCAAACTGATTGACATGTTTCATTTCACAGTGAACAGAAGGGAAGCTCTTGGGCAAGTCCATGAATTGAAATAGCCAAGGTTCGAGTTGGAAGAGAAGAAATTTTGCTTTGTGTCCACATGTAAGCCTGGAGTTTTTAAATAACAAGTGGTATATCTTTTTTTTTTATTACCCAGGCTTCAACCCAGGTAAGTAGCAACACTTGTTCATTTTTATTTCCAAAATGGTTCTGATTTTCAATGAGACACCACTCTTTGGGTCTTCATCAACCCTTATCTGACATTAATGTTTTAAAATCCTGGACTGTATGAGAATTAGATGGGACATTCACTTAAATATAGACACACAGATCCCAGTTCACATAGTATGGAATGGGGCCAGGCAATTCACATGTTAAATAAGTGTTGTGGGCAATTCTGATATATAGATGTATTTGGAGCAGAACAAGGACCAATGTGTCTTTCATCTAAAATGGAAATCTGAAAATAACTTACATGCACTAAAACCTCATGCTTTCTCACACAAACTAGAAAAAGTGGAATCTTTTGCTTTCATTGGCATGACGTTCAAAGACCTTCATGAACCCTTTCCTTGGATGCTACCCAGCTTGGCAGTACCTCCAGAAACGCCATTCTAGAATAATTGGTGTGTTCATCCCCACAAAACTCTCTTGTTTAAAAACTGCCCCATAGGCTATTTCTGAACAACTCTTAACTGAGACTGCCTCTTCCAAGATTATCCCTGGGTCCCACCTCCTTCCCACACCCTGTTGTTCAGAACAATCAATCCCTTTATATTCTTAAAGATCCTTTGGCAACATCAATCACAGCATCTCCCATGGTGTAATGCAGCCATCTGCTTACTTGGGTTTGTTTTGCCACACCATGACCTCTTTTTAATCAAGAAGTACACTCTGTTTTGTGCCTATTGGTTGTATTAAAAAAAAAAGCACTCAACAAATGTTGTCTACTTGAATTCATTCTCAAATATAACTGATTCCTTATCCCATAAGGTTATAGCTTAGTGTACAGGTCCTTAAGGGGAATGGCAATCAGCTATTAGTTCTTCATTGCATTTGTAACCACACCACAGAGAGAAAGGTATTACCAGGACTACTGATGACAATTTTAAAGCAACCAAGAGAAAAGAAGAAAATCTCAGTGCAAAATAAATCTGTTATCCATAGAGCAGAGTATAAGGTGCTACAGGCCAACTGAGAGAGGGGAAGCCCAGCTCTACCATGAGCAGACCACAATTCTCTATATCTTTGTTTTCTGATAGAGAGTAAAGAATGTCCCCCTGGAGGTTTTAAGGCAATGAAGATGATTTTGGCAAAGATTTTCTGTAAAGCACAAAAGTACACATTTTATAAAACCTAAGATAAAGGTTGGGGAGTTAAAAAAATTTTGCACCATAAAGTCTCTCAACTATTCAAAAGGACAAGCATCTATGGACAGTACAAAAATGAATGACTGCATGCCAATACAATTTTACTTTTGAAAATAGACAGTGACTTAGGTTTGGCCCAAGAGCTGTGATTTGTAGACTTCTCCACCCAATGAAAACAAAGAAGGTGCTAAACTAGTAGATGGTATTATTTTCATGGGAGAAATTTTCTACTTGGTGAGCACCCTTAGCTTCAAGCTCTTCTGCAACCTTTAATTATGTTCCCACTGTAATGAGAGTGCACAGTGAACCATGTGTACTCACCAGAATCAAGATAGCACAGGCTGTCACCTGAGGCTCATTACCTCATATTTCCCATACTTCTAATCTGTGTTTGTCATCAGAAGAAAAAACAGTGGGATAGCTCTGAGAAAGCATATCTTCTCTTATACTTTTAACCATTTTACTGCACAGAAGTTCATCTGAAACTCTCTGCAAGACACTGTGCCACCGGCAGCAGCAGACTGACTGACGAGAATGACTGTCTTGGATCCAAGATGGTGGCAGCCCGACAAACTGTTAGCTAAGAGCTTTGTTAAATGAAAGCCCGGTGATCCTGAATTAAACTAAGGCACTAGACTGTGGAACGTGGACTCCATTGCTCCCTCCTTTCTCCTGACTGTGACAGCAAAGAAGAAAATTCCTAACCTTCAGAATTATTCAGGTATTTCTGACCCCCAAGATGCAACTTCTCTGGAAACTTATTATCTCCTAGCATGAGACATCAGACAGATATTATAGCTATGGTTCATGGTGTTTATGCTAAATCATGGGCATAATCACTACTTCTAGAGTTTTCTCTAAAGGATGAGGTAAAAATAGGTATTTTAAAAATAAATCTAAAGAATCCATACATGCCGTCTTTGTACATCATCATTTATAAGCAAACATTATTTTTCCCAATTAGTCTGGAACAAGTTGTTGCTCTCTTCTGTATACATAGTCACCAACTCTAGACCCCCTAATGCCTGTCTTCATTGACAAAGCCTTGGACCAACAACAGCAGCTACCACACAACAGGATAAGAATTAGCCCTACCTGAGTCTATCAGGTGCTGACATGCGCCTCCACTGTCTCTCTAATTCCTACCATATTTGATTTAATTTCAGGTGCCTATCTGGTCTAGTTCCCAGGATGACCCAACTGCTGACCTCTAGACATGTTGAGGTTCTCCACCCATCGGTAACAGAGATAGTTTAAAATATAGGGCTAGGATGCCCTCTCATTTTGGAATAAAATTGTCCCTACTTTGAAGAGGTATCTTCTGTATGAGAGTACACAACTCTTTCCCCATCCTAAGAGAACAGACTCACATGTACCTAGCACTCAGGCTCAACCACAGGGTAAGATTATTTTTTAACTGGCTGACTCATCAACCCCTCACTGGGAGCAAATGACTGGAACAGAACACTGTCTTGGAAGTGTTTGTACAAGCCTCAGTCCTGGTCAAATTTTTGGAGGAGGGTGCCAACTAATCCATTGTGGAAATATGACTGTAACTTGCTGCCTTAATGACATTATTCTCCACTCCCAATCTTTTACAATATTTTGTCACCCTGTGCTCTCACATAAATTTGCCTTAACATGCGTAGAGCAGCAAAATGAATTGCTCTGGAGATAATTCTGGGCAGTTTGGGTAAATCCCACATGCCTCCAGTCAAACCTGCTCATTTTCTTTCCAAATGGATTATATGTTCCACAATTCCTCTAACAAGTTAGATTTTGTTCATTGGGAAGTGTGTGGGGGGGGGGTAAGGTGGGCATTAGAAGCGAATAGCACTTTAAAAGTAGAAAGCGCATGGGAAAGTACAATTTGGTATTGAGGGAAAATATCCTTTCTGAACAAAGGAGCTCAGAACAGTAGGTAATCCCTATTAACAACTGTATATGAAGAAATGCTTACCACGCAGCTCACTCCCCACCTTCCCTGATTCCATGAGGTGACCAGACTCTGCCTGCAGCCTTCCACAAGTGTTCTCCCAAGATATCTGATTCTGTGCTGTCCCTTTGTCCTAATGAAACACACCAAAGAAAGTGCTCTGTTCACAGAACACTCATCTCCACAATCCAACAACACTTTCAGCACACCAGCTCTGTCTCACACACCTGTCTTTTGGCTGAGATGCTCAAGTAGGTTCTGATTGTCACCACACACAGTGAGCAAGTATTATAACCATGTGGTTCATAACAGAACCATTGATTAACCCCGTGTCAATGGGCACCTATGTTGCCTTATTAAGTTACATATTGTGGATCAGTCAATCATGTGATCTTATTTCTACATTTCTAATCAGCTCTTAGGAAGCACCCAAAGCCTGGGTGTGCAGACAACATTTTGGGTGACAAGATTTTTAAATCACACTGTCATAGAGACTGGTACATTAAAATTCCTGGATAGGCCTTTAAAAACAATCTCCCTTGCTTTACTTTGTTGTTATATAGGTATTTTTTTAAGGTTCACTATGAAACCCAGGCTAGGATAAGATTCACAATCCTCCTGTGTTCACCTCCTGAATTCTGAGGTGACAAGAGTATGACACAAGCCCAGGTTTCTCTCTGCTTTAAATAAACTCTCCAGATGGGAAGCCAAGGAAAGTAAGAAGTTCTGGACTATAATGAATGCTAAATAATATTTCTTATTGTGCCTCTGTATGTGCATAGATGGTAGGGAACCATGTTCTTAACTCTGCAAAGTGTTACCAGAACATAGTAATAATTTCACTGTGGCTCTTCTATTAGGGCCAGGCAAGACAGTCCAAATCTTTTATCCTTGCTGGAGACCATTACCAGAATGGACCAAGCCTCCACTCCCCTCCAATGCACTCCCTGCACCCCCAAATGTGCTTACACAAGAAACACCTTCTCTGGGCCAAGGCCTAACATCATGATACCCTATGGAAGAATTACAAATGGCTGTTTCCCCAGGGTCCTGGTGTCTTTCACCTCTTTGAACAGAAAGAACATCTTTCAAATCTTCAGGATCCAGATGTCCACTAGCACAGTCAGAAGAGCTAATGCTAACCCTGTCAGTCTCACACGGTTGGCTAAGTAGTTCCTCTAATGTGGATACTAGAAGCTTCTGGTTTTTAGCATTTCAAGGAGCCCAGAGGTTCCTAAGAATCTTACAGGCTTTGCATGAAATGAAAACAAATCATAATGATGTAAGACTGTCCCTATTTGCTAATTATAACAGCTGAGAACATGGAGAATTACCATCATCTCTCCACACATCTGATATGTCTGGTATCAGGTAAGGCTGACTCTAAAACTACTGAACTCTGGGGCTATGGCTCCTATGTTCTATCTCTGTTTTCAAGAAACATGTATAAGCCTCGGGGTCCCAGGTCACCTGGTGAGCCTCGTCTTGTTGTGAACTGGGGAAGAAAACTAATTCATGAGGTTCAAACATGAACACACACACACAGTTGCAAGATATTCTTCAGTGTAAATGGCAAGAAATAGTTTGGATTTTGGAGGGTCACAACAACATTCCACATCTCTCTCCCCTTTGGTTGAGCAGAGCTGGCACCCAAATTGTTTCTGAAAACCTGTCCCGGTATCTTTCAGTTTCTCACAAAAACTCTGAAGACATCCAGAGGGCCCCCTCTAGAAACTACTATAGTTGTAATCAGTTCTTAGATGACACAGATATAGATAATATAGGCATATTGAGAGATATAGATGATATATGGCAATATTTTCTGATGCTTACACTAAATTCCTAAAATGTTGAAAACCCACGTCCCTTCCTCTTTTATATTTCTCCAAACATACAGATCACTGTATATTACAAACACATAGAAAGAACTCCTGGCAGGAGTAAATGATTTACCTAGGCAGAGTTGGCCAATGTTGAAATGAAAACAAAATAGAACCAATGAAGTCTTTGTACAATGCAGAGTTATTTTTCTCTCAGTTGTGTTTTATGTGATATACATCTGTCTACTACAAATCTCATTAAGCATTTGAGGTGTGATCAGTGGAGATCGGAGATGAGGAACATGAATTTAAAGTAACTGAGAATGGTCATTTAAATGCATATACTTCTTTTGATTCCAATCTGTGCCCTAGAATGATTTCCAAAATGTATTCTACGTATTACCATGACCTGTGAATGTACATGTTGAAAGTGGTGCAATTGTTTCAGAGCAAAATATTCATATTCACTGCAGGCACAGTGGTGATCTGGGGCTTTTTCTACAGAATACACAAAAACCTTGAGATTTTAGGCTATTTGTGCTGACTGAGAACATGCTTTTGACCATGTTTTCTTAATGAATTCCTTATCACTTTTGAAGTTCTTGCCTTTTCTCAACTTTTCACAAGAAGAGTGCAAACTCTTTGTAATTGAGTGATATGGAAGCAACCTACCTGTAGACCAGTGAATGGACAAATACAATGTATTGGAAGGGGCATATTGTATACATGAAATACTATTTACGTATAATGAAAATTAATATGCTGTCACTAGCTATAACGAGAGTATATTACATTGAGTTAAATAAGTTAATAATCTCTTATGTGTGAAAGTTTCAATAAAAATGGACTTGAGGCCAGCCGTGGTGACACATAGCTTTAATCCCAACACTCAGGAGGAAGAGGCAGGCGGATCTCTGTGAGTTCAAGGCCAGCCTGGTCTATAAGGCAAGTTCAGAAAAGACAGGGCTCTGTTACACAAGAAACCCTGTCTTGAAAAACAAAACAAAAAAAAGGACTTGAATTTAAAATAGTGATAACTAGTAATTAGGAAATGAGAGAGTAGCTAAAGAGAGGAAAGATTGAGTCACATTAATATGCACAATGAATGACATTAATCAAAAGTAAAGAGGAAAGACTAATGGCTGTTACTTTGACCCTCTGGACAACAAGGCCTGGTTCCATCACAACAAAATTAATTATGAATCCAAAGCTGATGAATGCCACATCACTATATATCTTTTCCTACATATCTTCACTGGATGACCTCTGGCATTTTGGCATGTATAGGCCTACCATCATTCTGGCACCTTTTCAGATCCTATTTTTCAGCTCTTGCTGACACTATTCCTCCCTCGTGATCGTCGACTTTGCCTTTCTCCTTGTTTTCACTGACTTAATGGAACTATTTCTCTTCAGAATCTGGTTCATGTCACTGTAGATGATAAAAGGCAAGAACATGTTTTTCAAGGAAAATTTAAATGGAATGAAGTATTCAGCTACAGAGTTATAAATAAGTTTAATGTTTGATTATTAATAAAATTGCATTTGAATGATCAAAGAGAGTTCTTCTCCAAAATACATTTCTCCCACCTTACTTCAAAAATAATGGGAAATTTTTTTTTGGATTTTACCATGATCCTTGAAAATCAACTTTTCAAGTTCATAAGGCATTTCAGTTCTCAATTTCTTTCTTTAAATTCATTCATCCCATTATTTTTAATGAAATAAGTTACATTTAAATGGCTGCCCATAGAGAGAAGGCAATTTAAAATAAGGACTGACCAGGCATGTTAACAGATGACTATAGTTCTAACACAAGAGAAGTGTGAAAAAAATCAAAGACATCCTTGGATATTTATTAAGAATTAATAATAATAATAAATAGTGTTAATGAATAGGCCAAATGTCTAGGATTTCATATTTTCTGTTTAACAGTCTACATCATGTTCTCAGGTATCTCCCAAAACATAGTCTGATAGTTACCTACTTGGTTCCAATTTTTTAACTTCCAACTACCCTTCAAGTGGCAAGCACTGAGTCAGTTACCAAGAACTCAAACAGTATACACGGTGTGTTCAAAGATTCCGATGTTATTAACACACAGGCATGCACACTGCTCATCCAAAATACGGCTGAGATTGAGAACTTAGGAAGTGTTTGGTAACTGCACAAAGTTTGTTTGTCTAAATCATTGGGTACCCTGGGAAAAACAACACCAGCTCAGGAAGAATTTTCACTGAGAACCTGGGTCTGTGGTCAACCCTCAACAACTCCCGTTTCTTCCTGCATCCTACCCCAGGGATCAACTCTTTTTCCCTCTATCACTACAGGTGATAATTCTAGATCCCTGAAGCTTCAAGGGTATCACAAAAACTTGTGGAAGCAGGACACAGAGGATTGAAGTTGTGTATTTCAAGTTGGTAGGGGAAACCAATGCGAGGATCTTTCTCCAAAGCTCCTAATATTTAAATCTATTTTCCCTCTTTGCTAGGCTAATCCATCCTTATACATGCTTTTTAAAGCTGCATTAAAATCATGGTTTAGTTAGTTAATAAATGAGCGCATACACTCTAGGTTTAGGGACTCCTGTAAAGGTCAAAGCTAACTTTCACTGCCAGATTACACTAGCAAGATTGGACTCATCTTCCCTGCCTCCCCCTTTACCCTCATCTATATTCATCTCCTCAAGACACCTCTTTTGCCTTAATCCTTTCAGGTCTTTAGAAATCAACACTTTTTCTTTATCCACACAACTTCCCAAAGCCATTCTTAACTCTTCTGTCACCATGCAATCGATTGCCAAGGACCCCTACTTCTTAAGACACTTTAAAGCCATGCTTTCATTTCCAAGGACATTGCCATTCCTTCAACCAAGGTCTCATATGTTGTAATTTCTTTTACAAAGCTCCCAAAAAGTGTGAGGATGTACAATCGTGACCCTCCATCCTAATCAAGTAATCCACTTTCTACAATGCCACCAGACCGGTAGTTCTAGACATTACAAACACCATTACTCCCTGGTCAGTTTGTACAAAACAACTGCTACCCACTTTTCTGCTGAGCCTCTCCCCCTACTTACTTTAATAATAAGAGCAATTGTTAATATTTTGTAGTGCATCCTCTCTAACAGTTAGGGTACTGAATGACTTTTTCCTATTTACTCTTCACCTCACCTCAACTCTCTGATGCTATTGTTTCCTCTCCCCCTTCTTTGCAAGCATCCCAAAGGCACAGAGTTAGGGTGTAAACCCAGGCAGTCTGAGCCTGGCTCTAAACCTGTGACCCCCTCCGTCTGGGTTCCTCACTCCCACATCTCTATATTTGCGCATATGTCTGTAAGTAGTTTGCCTCTCCCTTCTAATGACAATTGTGTCCTTCCACAGTCCTAACGTAGTAGCCCTAAGTCCCAGGCAGAGCTGTTGACTTTTTTTGCTTTCATCACAACAGATTATTTTGTTGCATCTACTTAGCAGTTATCTTAACTCAACAGCATACCTGAACTCCTTCTTCATCCCTACTGCAACCCTCAAGGAAAATAAACATAGAGGAACTGAAGGTGTCATACCCAACAGGCTGAGCCTCGAGGCAGCTGCCAATTCTCTATAAACCTTTAAATGCAAGGAGTAAACAGATCACCAGGGCAGGGGAGAGACCACTCACTTCTGGCTTTTCTTGCTAGTTGTTATCAAAAGATTAGAAACAAGGTTGATGAGCAAGGCTCTGTTCATGGTAGACTCAGATGTGGACAGAACGCAGAAGCATGGAAGATGCCTGGTTGGGCCTATTCCTCAAGTAAAGAGAGAAAATCAAACGAACTTGAAGAAACGAATGCTTATCTGACCCAGAGTTTACATGCCTTACTCTTCTTAGCTTTTAATGGACACAAATCTGTCTTTGAAATCCTTCGTTCTCATTCAAACTTGTATCTCTTTAACCTTGGGCTTCAAAAGGCACTTGTTGAAATAAAGTAAACAATAGCAAAAAGAACCCAGGTCACAAAGAACAGGCAAAGAAAAGAAGCAGCACTTACAAACACTGCTTCCATTTAAATTCCTCCCTCAGGTAGTGATGACTAGCAGTGTTCTATCCTATTCACTATATATAAGTAGCTAGAACCTAAAGAAAACTGAGGTGAATGAAACTGTCATCAATTATTTTTGTATTCAAATTCAGAGATTCAAGAAAACCATTTAGGGTTTTCAGAGAAAGCTGATTTCCCTTGAGGACTCCTTCCCATCATTATCAGCATAGAATATGACCCTAGGCCAGTATAGAAGAGAAGAGCTCTGAGGATGTAGTGCCTACCAAACAACCATGGCCCCACACTGTCTCAGTGATAGGCTGCTTAAGTAAACCCCAGACAGAGCAACCCTGGCCCTACACTATGAAATGATGAAGACAGTGATTGATGGTGATGACATCAATGATAAAGAAGATGACAGGATGGTGTAAGTGAAATAATACCCTAATAAGTAAAACTTGTAAACATTTTTCTTAAAATCTCAGGCAAATCCTGTTTGGCATGGGGATAGGTTTATCATAAGGAAAAAAGACCCTCAAGGACTTCCCTCCTAATATCCCGAAAGTCCTACCCTAGTTTCAATTTGCAATTTCCCAACAAACGCTGGCTTCAGGAAGAAAGAGGGGAAATGTACAAAATATAAAAATATAATATTAAGACAAGAGCGAGACCATAACTGAATGTTAGGAAGAGTGGAGAGGCGAGCGTGTGAATAAGTGTGTCCATGAGGGATGCTGTATCCATCTTCATACCTCTTGATGGATCTCCAGTACAGCAGAAGACTTCCTGACTGCGGCTACAGTGTGCAGCCTAGAAACAAGAAGAAAGACGTGAAAATGCGTATCGTCAGACACATCCAAACACATGAATATGTTATCATGTCATCTTAACTACCATCCTCACATGTTCAGAGGAGCCTGGAAAAGTGGAGCAGAGATGTGATCCAGACATATCACATACATGTATAAATTTTTCAAAAAGAAAAACATATTTCATATCAAGTGGTAGAAAATAAACAAAATCAATTTGTGGAAACAAAAAGACTGTACATAAGAGTTCCACTTAAAAGAGAAGAAAATTAATAATTTAGAGTATTCAAAATAAAAGCAAAATCACTTGGACAAAGTTTTCCAAATACAGACCTCTTCTTTGCAGCTCATTCCCTGTGATGCAAAAGCTATAATTCATTGCACCCACTCATCTGGAAATGCAGCCTATAACCTAAGGCAGTCAGAGAAACTTAACAGTTAACAGTCATCCCAGAATTTGGGATGTTGTGTCCCATGGGCCTCATCATCTAAAGCACTAGAAATGTGAACAGCCTCCATCCCTTACAGCACAGCCCACTGAGTCTTTGAATACTGTTTTCTACACAAGCAACTGAGGTCTACTTCCCCTGTCGCTAGCCACAGGTGACCTCATAGGTCCCCATGGAAGCAGAGGCAAAGAGCTGTAACTGCTCTCCATCACCAGTATTTTCCCTTTTCAGCTTCTGCTTCTCCATCTTGCAAAGATGGCTGTGGTGAGAATCACCTATGATTCAGTCAAACCTGCTGAAACTCAGGCCCTGTGTGGACCGATGAAAAGCCAGTCTCTGAGGTAACTCAATTACACACCCACAAGAGGCTACATCTAGACAACCCGGTGAGGAGTGCCCTGTCATTTCAAACAGGAGTGTTGTCTATATTTGGAATTTTAGGGTATTTTTTTGTTTATTGACAGGCTTGGCTTGTTACCTTTCGCCAAAGCCTCAGAGACCTTGCCTATGGAAAAGGAAGGTTCACTTTTACTTTTCTAGGACTGTTAAAATTAACATTAATGCAAAATTTATTTTAATGAGCTCATATTCTACACAGCAGCTTTTCTGTTTGAACTTGAAAGTTTTCTTCTTCAAAGCGAACACATTTCAGATCTCAGAAACAGAAGAAGCAAAGATATCATCAGTTAATCCCACTTCAGGCCAGTGACTTGTCCTGAACTGGCTTCAAATCACTTCACCTCACCCTAGGAGCACTTAGCCTCTTAACAACAACAAAGATAAACAAGGATTCATTTTATTCTCTTTATTTGAAAGATAAACTCTGATGGCTACCTTCCACCCTTCTGCTCTCCTCTGGAGCAGACCTTTCTAAAGCTCAACACCTCCTCAAAAAATGGCTTCCCAAAAGACACTTCAGCCTGTGGAACCCAAGAACTCCTCACTGCCTCAGCCTTGATACCAGCTTCCACAGAAGCAGCAAGAACTCCAGGGGAATACACCAGCGCTAGTCCCCTCCAGAAAAGCAATCACTGTATTTCATATAAATGTTTAATGAGAACAAGTGAACCATGCTGTTTCTTGCTTGACTGAGTTTTCTAAAGGCTTGTGCCCCAAAGTCACTTTCTATCCCTCTTTCCCTGGCTGAAAGTGGAATATTTGTGTGCTGTTCACACTTGTGAATAAACGTAAAAATCACAGAGCCTGTCTGTGGCAGAATTCTGATTTAGGTGAAATGTTCTTCCAGCCATCCCTGTCGCGTTCTCATTTTTTAAATAAAGAAGTGCCCCATTACTTTCTCCCAAAATTCCCTATGAAAATTATTCTCTCTACCTGTATCCTCACTAAAGAAACAACAGCTGATAAAGGCAAAGCTTTATTACTTCATAAGAGATGCATGTTCACATGTGGATTTAACCGTTCATTTCCAAAGAGAAGACATGGACTATTAACAATGTGAAAGGCCAGAAGTTGTCACATAAGCTTTTACCATACATCATTTTGCTCAGTTATTATAACTTTCTATTATCAGTTCATCCCGATCTTAGGTTCTAAGAAGTAATGTGCCTCTCAAAAGTTGGACTGTTGGAAACTTCTGTCTTAAACACAATCTTCCATCTCAAATTGTAGATCGTGTCCATTTGTCATAGCAGCAAGGACAACACTGCCATTAATTTGTAATTTTTTATGATTTTCTATTTGATCATGTACTCATATAAGAAAATCAAAGTTCAAGAGAGCTGTCACTTGGTCAGATAGTGTCAGAAGGCAAAATTCCATGTCTTCTTGATGATCTTTCTCTAACAGCCCTTATTAAAGGAAAGAAGTGTTGAAGAACACCTTGTCACCAAGTAATAACTAAAGAGGATTGGAGGCCCTGAAGCCTTCTCTACTTCCTTAGCTAGACAATGACTTGAGATGCATTTTCCACTTTTTACCCAAAGATGGGCTATGAGTAGACACAGAAGACCTCCCCACTCACCCCATCCCATCTCTTTACTCACTCTGAGTACTGGACCTTCAGAAAACAATAGTTCTTGAGTCTCAATCACTTGTACACTGTGCAGCAAAAAGAATACAGATAAGGGGAAAAAAGCTGATATTTAAGTGATAATTCCTACCCTGCTTCCTTTGGGCTATGTAAAGCTGAGGACTTTCCCCAATATTAACCTCACATGAACCTGTTTCCTCATTTAACACAGAGAAAGAAGAGCTTCTGTGTCTCGGGAAACAACTAAAAGAACATGATGAAACTAAAAAACAAAACAAAAGGGAATGGCGTCATTGCCCTTCTGCCTAAGTCTTATGATTTTTAGCCAGAAGTTCTGATGACCCAAACAACAGTGGCAAAATAATTCCTTCACAAGAATTCATTGCTGGATCAATGCCACATAGCACAGTGCTCTTGGACTGATATGGATTTAATCCCCTAAAAGGAAGTTCACAACCACTGATGCATAGTGATTGCTCCAATACATACAGCGTGGTATCCTGGTCACGCTAGGATCAAAACCAGAATACTTGTTCTCAATATCTGGCCATCATCCAACCCAAACCTGGTTGATGACTGGGTTTCAAGAATTTTGATGAACAGAAAATAAAATCTTTCTAACCCAGTTCCTTAGGAACATAGCTCTAACCCAAGTGCCTGCTTAAATCACCACAGCCCGTTAAGACAAAGAAAATATAGCTTATTTCTGAATTTTACCTAAAGTCTTCCAGAGACTTCTTCTTGGCTGCTTTCAAGCCACCAACCTGGCAACAGGCGAATCTGTAGTCAATGACTTGATAGATAATCGGATTGTACATCGCCGCAGACTTTGCAAGGAGGGTGGGCACCACAGAGAGCTGTATGGGAATGGACTCTGGCTTTCCAAAAGCTGACCACACGGAGACCACCGCATAAGGAATCCAGGCAACCAGGAAGCCAGCACAAATCAGCATCGCCACCTGACACACGGGAAAGCAACAGGAGCAGGATGAAGAGAACTGGTGAGCAATCCAGAGTGACAGGTATGAATGGGGTGGGTGGGGGGGCAAGTCTGAAAAAAAGTCCCTTGACCACAGCAATTGCTTTCCCGTGGACTACTGAGAATTTGGCACAGTTATTTATCTTAGCTACTGCATCCTATCCATTCTCCAGTTTAGAATTTAGAATTTATCAACGACCCAAAATATAACCCTATAATAACTGTCAGATTTCGTCTACATTTGGGGCAAGAGATCATAATAAAGCGATGTCAGTTCTCTTGAGCTTGCCAGAGTTCTCAGCCCACATTCAAGATCTGACAGAAAATAAGTTCATCATGATGAAATCCTAAATCACCCCCCATTTGCCTTGGGAAACTGAGAAGTGTTGTCCTGGCTTGAAATTCCAATGTGCACTTTCTCCAGAGATTTTTTTTTATTAAATGCCATTTCTTCTAGCTCAAGTTTTTCACAAGTTTGAGACTCGGATCACAGAAATCTCCCAAGTATAAAGAAGAAAAAAATTTGCAAGGCTTCAGTCAAAGTAGTATGGAAAGTGATTTTTCTCTCACAAAATTAGCCTCTTAATTTTCAGACCACAGAATAATTTAAAACATGCTCAAAAGTTTTCACCGTCCCCAGCTCAGTGCCTTTAATGGTGTAACCCTAGCTGGTACCCTATAGCTGCTGATCTGGACAAGTTACCTCAGTTTAGGTCAACACGCAGTTTTAGCAAATGCTTTTGGCAACACTGAACTGGTGCTATGAGGAGTCCCAGCATGCCCCTGTTCCTGAACTGTCTCCCTCAGGGGTACAAATAATAGGCAAATGCCGCAGAATATGGTTTTGGTGTCAGCTCAGAAGGAAGCAAGTTTGTTTCTTATTGGAATAAGTACAAGCTTGTGGAGAATGTTGCATAGACCCTGCACTCGGGCACGTTGAAATGATAGTAGTGAGTGAGCTACTGCAAAAGCATCCCATGCATGAGCAGAGTTTGTACAGAAACAAGTGAGGGAGTCATCCAGATGTGGGAAAGCGGCAGAGGGAGATGAGGCCAGAGGGTCAGAGAATACTCATGTGTTCAGGGTTTTGTAAAAACATATTACTGAGCTTTCTGTTAGCTCCACATGCTCTGCAGCTTCGAGGTTTTTGAATAGAAATATGGAAAATTGGCCCATTGGAAGAAATTGCCTGGGATAAAACAGTAGCTAGAAAGACTACTGGGTATCTGTTCAGGCAACAAGTGGCATTGAGAATCTCTGTTTTGTGTCAGGGATACAGAAAGGGAAAGCAGACACATCCCTGCCCACTTAGAGTTTCCATTCTTAGTAGATTTGTTTAGACAAAATTCTAAACAAGAAATAAGAGAGTCTCAATGAGAATACTAACACTAGAAAATGAAGTCCAAGCTCTAGTTTTTTATTTTAAGTGAGCTATTTCAGGTCCTACTTGAAACTGAGCATTACTAAATTCTAAGTGTCCTTACACTGTTGTTCTTCCAGTGAGATAAATAATGAAACTATATTTACATCAATACTCTGAGTATACTTTTCCTTTTGTTTGTTTTCATTTATTTTAATCTTCTTGGTGGAGCTTCAAGTTTAGAATTCCCAGCATCTCCCCACCTCCTGGTTTTATGAAGTTGATATAGTAGGCAGCACATGACACCTATCTGACCAATCAGAGGACTAAAATCCCCTGACGCAGAAACAGGAATGAGGAGCTTAATCAGATTCATCTTTAAGATGTAGTGATCTTCTCTTTTATCTTTGAGTCTCCACAGATATTGTGAAGATGTAAGAATGCTACTAACAAAGGTCTCCTTGCTTTATCCTCCCATCACCTAAGTTAAAAAGACAGAAACCATTCCTAATATCATGGTCATGATGAGTTATGAAGAGGACTAGTGTCAAGGAGTGGGACCCAATATGCCATATAAACATGGTAAACTGTTTACACAGCTGATGTTATTTTTCTGACAATAAAGCTTGTGTGTGTGTGTGTGTGTGTGTGTGTGTGTGTGTGTGTGTACACTTCCATATGAATTAGTAGGAACATAATTGTTATATCCAGGGAATGATCCAAAGCTTGTCTGTGACCTAAAGAGCAGCATGATGTGGGATGTGTTACCATGGAAACCGGCCTTTGTGAGACATATAAGAGTGAAGTATAAGGCTGAATTTAGTGATAGAACACTTGTTTAGCATATTCTTCATCCCCAAAAATACACAAACACACAAAGAGCTTGGCAAATATGTTCTAAAATCTGAGGTTACAGAAGTTCATTCACGAACATTTCAAGACTCAGGAGGCTGAAGAGAAACAGCCTGCCCTTTCAGAGGACCCATGTTCAGTTCGCAGAACTCACAGCCATTCATAACTTCAGCTCCAGAGACTCTAGTGCCTTTCCTGATCACTGTGGGCACAAGTGCTCCCCTGTACATTTTCACACACAGATACACACACATGCTCACATCAGTAGAAGTGAAATAAATCTTAAAAGAAAAAAAAGAAAGAATTTCAGAGCTGATCTGCAAAACTAATGGCAGGCAAGAAAAACCTCAGTAATGCTCAGTTTGTCCCACTTTTCAGAGAACGTGGATCCCTGAGAGATGAATCACATGAGCCTAGGACTCCTGCTTTAGACTCCTGCAACCATGCTTCTGCATCTTAAGCTAAAAATTCTCTTCTGTGATCAACATTTCTAACTCATTACAACTAAACACAAACTGATCTCTCCCTCTGAACTTGCTTTTCCATCAGTCCACAGAAACTTACCCAGGAGTCCTTTCTGTTTGGTTTAGTGTAATTTTGTTCATAAAGAACAGATGCTCCAAGGGCACAGTGAGACCCCTTTGTTTCTAAATTCCCAAATAAGCACTAACTACATAAATAAAGCTTGTGTTAGCAGCTGATAGAGACTTAACACAGCACTCATATTTGATTCTAGGGTGAGTGGTAGGATGATTTTATGCCATCTCAAAATCCATTTTCTGTACTGCTGCCAGTCAATGACAAAAGAAGAGATTAGCAAAAAGCCCGTAATATTTTATACTTCTATGGGAATGTGCAATAGGAGCAAGAAAGGTTTATAACATTTGTGCTGCTATCCTTTCTTAAAAGATAGAGAACTGGATATACTGTGGTTTTTAAAACAGAGCAAATTAAGTACTGTGGGTGGAGCTTCTGGCTTCAGAATCAAGCACAGTAAGTATAAATCAAATCTAACCAGTTTCTGGTTAGATGGGGTAAGGATGAGATGTGTTTTGAAAGGTGCTAAATGATGGTGCTTGTGTGTGGATGAAAGTCAAAGCAAAGCACACCCATTTCCTTTGACCTCGTGTTGAATTATAGTGCACAAAATATCAATCATTCAAATACTACATCTGAACCACCGAGATAACTCACAGAGTAAAGGAGCTTGTCACTAAGTCTGGAAACCTGAGTTTGATCCCAGGGACTCACATGAGAGGAGGAAACCAATTCCTATTAGCTGTCTTTTGATATCCATACATGCAATGTGACAAGCATGACTACCCATGCACACACACACATGCAAGCACGCACATGTACACAAACACACACACACCTCTAAGTTAATTAATTAGCTAGTTAATTAATTATGTTTAAGCTATTCTAATATATTTGCCACATACTTTCTAAAACCTTTGTGATATTGTTCAAGAGCTTGGACTGGGCTTAAGCTTTTCATCATTCCATTCCTCATTTTGCCCAAGTCAATCTCATTTCGATTTTCCAACATTTACTTCGAAGATATCCTTAAGCCAATGTTAATGGAGGTCCCAACACACACTATCCATCCCAGGTTCTTTATTTTTTAATGACTTCACTCCCATCACTGTTTCTCAGTTCACTGACAAAGCAGTTAAACCTCCAGTTCCTAAATTAGACAGTTTCGTGGGAGGAAATTCACAGAATTCATGTTTAGCTTGTACAAAAGAATCACACATCTGCAACTCGAATCATTTTAGGTAAGTCTTGCTGCAGAAGATCCAAGGGTGTCGGTACTCCCCAGCTCCAGTTCAAGGTAGCAATAAGTATCAAAAGAAATGTTGCCCACATGGACTCAATTCCAGGGAACTAACTACTTAACAGTCATAAGATAATGTGGTTGAGCTTAAATATCTGAAGTTATACATGACTCTCACTCTTCAGAACAGGCAAGGGTTCTAAGAACGGAGGTCCTGTCCTCTCAGTGTGATTGACACAGTGGAAGAACACAGGAGTCTTTGACTATGAGATACTGTATCTCTCCATGGTTTCAATCCTAGTTTAGCCCCACTGACTATAAGAAGAACAAATGGGGGGAGGTGACTGTGCTGTTCTAATCACAGACATTTCAGAAGAGGAGTCCAGTTCCTCCTACCAAGCTCCTTTGCCCAGATCTGAGTCAGGTTTCAGCTGCACGCTACACTGAATAACAGAATATATGAGAAGGAGGCCATGGAATTGATGTGAAAGGAAAAGCCTGGAAGGAGGGCCAAGGTGATGGAATGAACCCTCTGTCAATAACACCTTTGAATTCTATCACCAAACAAGTGATGGCAATGCTAATTCAGTGACTTGGGTAAGAATGATGCACCAAGAGAAGGGGGTAGTAGAGGGTCCTGCCCACTGCAGGAGAGTGTGTGATTGATCCAACCATGGGCTGAAAAGTCTGAAGTATATTATCATAGATCTACTTAGCACATACATAGATTTAACCAAAACCAGTGCAGATTAGATTGAAAGACAGTAATGGCATTTCTGGGACAGCTGCCTTACATGTGTGAGTATGCCTGTCTCCAAGTGATACTATCAAAATGCAGAAAAGTAAAAAGCCAGCTTGAATGCACACCAGTAATTATCACACTCAGGAGGCAGAGGCAGAGGGATGGCCATGAGTTTAGGGATTATATTGGTTTCATAGTGAGTTCCAGGCTAGCTTGTTATATAGAGTATAATAGTCTTGGGGGAAAAAATGAAAAGCAAAAAGAAGAGAAGGAGGAGAAGAAGGGGTCAGGGAGGAGGAGCAGAGGAGAAAATAAGAAGGAAGGTGAGGAACCAACTGTTGCTGTAACTTTCTTGTCCCTCATTTCCCTCACATATATACAAGAAAAGAGTAACAATGTCTGTGCTCTCAGGCTACCTCCTAAGAGCTTAATTCATTCAACAACCCAAGCATTGTCTGCTCTGAGTTCTATTTTACCCCCAGAGCGACAACTATGGTCAACTGTCTCACACCCTCTTTCATAAACTTGCAAAGAAACTTTCCGGGAGTCTTTGGGGGTGCTTGCCATCTGTTAGTCCTGGCTATGGTCCAAGCAGAAAATATGAGCTCATGCTTTAAAAAGAAGAAGAAGAAGAAGAAGAAGAAGAAGAAGAAGAAGAAGAAGAAGA
>CAJQZJ010032225.1:1300610-1314199 GCA_907164525.1 Lophiomys imhausi
GAAGAAGAAGAAGAAGAAGAAGAAGAAGAAGAAGAAGAAGAAGAAGACGACTTCCACATTTCCCAGTTGCAATTTTCTCAAACCTTAAAATACCACTACTCTAAGAACAAGCAAAAGCTGTGATTGAAAAGAGAAGAGACAAATGAGGTCATGTGAGTTTTCCCATCTGTGTTTGGGAACTTAAGTCTAAAACTGAACATGATAACCCCAGACTAAACAATGGCTTGACCTAATGAATGGGGGATAATTTCTAAGTGCCCATTCAACAGAGTAAGGGACCTGAGGGAGAGGTGTTCATATTAGGTGAACCAAGGTCCTTAGGTGAGGCAATCTTGCTTAGAGTAGAACAAATAGCTGCAGGACCCAGCTAAGATTACTTTTTGTCAAGCTACCACAACAGGCCTTTAAATAATCCAACATGTATAACCTTGTTGGCAGAATCTCAGAATCTTGAAATTAATGATGGCATTATTTGATTTTATTCACCCACCCACTCTCTATCTCACATTCTTCCACAGATGAGAAAATCTAAAACCCTAAACACTGAACATCTTTTCCAAGGTGTTTTGAATCCAGAGTATGGTCTGTAAGCAATATCATTGACTTCAGGTGAGTGTAGTAGAACTTATTGAAAGATGCAGATTGGGACACTATCTTGGAATTGAGACTCACAAAAAAAATGGCACTCAAACCATAACTATTGAATGGTTGTGATGTAGAACATACCAGCTTGGGTGAGTACTGTGGCCCTAGGTCTTCCCTAACTAGATGTTGAGACACATGACAGGATGGCTAGTAATAGGACTCTATACCTGTGTCATAGTTCAGAAGCAGAGAGGGTGGGAAGTAAGCTGTTGACTTTTTTCTGCATTTTTAATTTAAGTCATACAGCTCTCACCCCTACTCTTCTAAAATGTTGGAAGCCTGCCCCTAGAGGTTTTGCAGACATGACTGCTGTGTCACATGTGCATCAGTAGGTGACAGAGAGGAGAAAGTCTATGACTACATTCACTGTTCTGACCTATGAACATCTGAATGAATACTAGACTAACATTCCCTGAAAAAAAAAAAAAAAACAAGCCTGAGACCATCACCAGTTTGGTGTCAGGGGGCACAGACAGGGAGCTAGCCTGAGATGAACACAAGTCTAGTGCCACAAAGATCTGGGGCTCAGACCATACTGAAAATGACCCCTGATAGACACCACAATTCATAATGCACAAGTGGATTTTAACATTCCTGAGACCACTCCTGAGACAAGCCCAGACACTCAGAGACCCTGGGCACCACTAAGAGGAGCAAGTAAGTGGTGGAGAAATGGAAGAGAAAGAAAAACAGAAGGATGTGAGCACAAAGAGGAGAGACAGAACTGGAGACTTGAGGGTACAGAGGGACAACCTGATGTGAGCGGCTGGTGATGCCACCTGGGACCACAGTCGAGTCCTGTCCTCTACTGCTACAAGGGGCAGGCAGACATCCCTGGTCTGGGCTGCTACCCGGAGACTTGTTGATGTCTGAGGTCTGTGCAGAACTAGCCTACTCCCCACCTGGGCATCATGGGAGAACTGACCCTAGAGGCATGGAAACAGGAGAGCTGACCCTGCCCCTAATCAGCTGCAGTACTCGGGAGAGCAGGCCCTACACATTTCAGGAGTTTCCAATCAGCTGGTCCTACCACTCATCTCCCTGTGGTGGCATGGATGAGGGAAATATACCCTCCCTTCCCTCACCCCTCATCAACCCTAGCAGATAGGAGACCTGGCCTTGGGTCCATAAGAGCAGGAGAACTGGCCCTGTCAAGCAGGTTTGAAGAGCAGGCCCTGAACTTCGCCTGGGTAGCACAGTACAGATAATCCTAGATGTGGGGGTTGTAGATGAGCCAGCCCTGCTTTTTTATTTTTTTGTGGTGGTGTTAGTGAGAGCAAGATCTCCTCCCCTCCCTTTTGCTCTCACCACCAGTGGTGGACAAGAGATCTGGCCTAGTGGGGTCACAAGAGCAGAAAATCTGTCCCTATACCTCACATTTTGCAACACTTTGGAGAGTAGGCTCTGCACCTTACTTGGGTAGCACAGTAGAACTGGCCCTGGATGTGTAGGTTGCAGCCTCAGCACAAGGGCTTTGAATTGGCCCTCCCCAACATCTACCCCATGAATGAACTGCTGGAGTGCATGAAGAAGCCAGTTCCACAAACCCAAAACTACAGGATCCCCATGACAGAGGGCAACAACAGGATTATCTGGGAGGTGTCCTAGTGAGGTTCCAGTATTAACAAAGTAGTAGAAACCAGAGGCCTCATACCAGGCCAAGGAATGATGACGATGAATATTTGCAAGCAAAAAAGTGTGGACAAAAGGGAATATTGTGGGACACACTGAGACACAGTACAGCTTCCACAATGAGATTGTTTTTTATGTTGTGAGAGGTTGCAAGGGTAGAGGATGGGTCTGAGGAGGAGGTGGGGGATGAGTGAGAACAGGGCACAAGATGTGAAATTCACAAAATAAAAAAATAATAAAAAGACAAAAAAACTGTTGGAAATTTCTCAACACAGCATTCAAGCACAGATGACCGAAATTAATAATAAATGTTAACAGTGTATGTCCTCTCAGGGGGGATAGTGACAAAATTGGAAATGACTACTACTTTGAAATTCTTTTTCATTATTGTGTCTCTCTGACCCAGTGGTTCTTTCCCTCTGCATATATATTAAGTACTTAGCATGTTAGAGGCAATATATTGAGTTCTGGGGACACAAAGTGATGGAAAGACAAGCTGTCCCTGCAGGCCTTATTGACTTCTAGTGAAGAAGGACATTGAACAAGTAATTGCAAGAATGACTATGCAATTGCAAATTAATTAAAAATTTGACAATTCCCAAGAAGTAATCATATTTCAGTGAATCATTATAAGAAGAAGACCTGAATTCCATTTTTAAAATGCTTCTCTGAGAAGTAACCTTTAAGCTTGGAAAAGCTAAGGAAAATAAAGAGAAATAAATAATTGGCTTTTTAAAAGAGCAAGTGTTTCTACTAGCTGCCCTTCGCTTCCACATAGTAAATCCCTGAACCTGACTCCTTGATGACAGGTAGCAATCAATGGGAAAAACAATGAAACAAGTCACCAGAGGGAAACTGAGTTCATTGGTTTGGATTTTTTCTAATGGAGGCTTCACAGTCAAAGGGAAAGGGTGAAGCAAACCAAATGTCCCAAAGAAAGAGATGCCCAAGCAAGAAGTCAAAGGACCACTTCACTGTCATCAAGGCATTAAGGCTACCTTAATCATGTATTCAATGGAGTCATCATGGTTACCATCTAGCAAATGCCAGGTTGCAGAATGCAGAACCAAATAGAAATCTGAAACTTCCCTGCACCTCATTCACTCCATTGAAAAGAAAGAGAGGCAAATACTTGACTCAGTGTGACAGGGGCCACTAAAGGGAGCATGCTCTGGTACCCTAGAGTCGGGTGACTTAAACTATCTAGAGTCAGTAATTGATGTTTTATGGTATTAACAGATCTGGAAATGATATGTGATCGATGTATGCTAAAGAACAAATAGGGACCTAAGTCCAGCCCATGCATGTCCTTTGTTGGTGGTTCAGTCTCTGTGAGCCCCCCAGGTTAGTTTACTCTGTAGGTCTTCTTGTGGTGTCCTTGACCCCTTGGTCTCCCTCAATCCTTGTCCCCACTCTTCCACAAGACTTCCCGAGCTCTGCTTATTGTTTGGCTGTGGGTCTCTGCATCTGTTTCCATCAGCTGCTGGATGAAGACTCTCAGAAGACAATTTTGATGTACCAGGGTGGGACAGTACCCATGGAAGGCCTCCCCTTCTATGAGGAGAAGAGCAGCAGATGGGGAGAGGGGGCATATGAGGGTGGGAAGGGATGAGAAAAGGGAGGGGGTTTAGACTAGGCAAATAAATAAATAATAAATGGGGGGGGACAAATAGGGAGTGCCAAGGCATTTGGGACAACAATGTTGGAAAAACTGATATGCCCTCATTGGCATTGCCTTCCAGCCACGGTACTGTCCCTTATTAGATGAGCTCCAAGAGGCTCACCACCCTCTGTGAATACGTTTTTACCTTCAGAAATGCTCAGTGGAATAATTAATTTTTTTTTAACTTCTCAGTTTCAAAATAGATATTTCAGCTTAGCTGGGCATGGTAATTCTAGCACCTGGGAGGTAGAAATAGAGGCCAGTCTCAGCTACACAGTGACTTTGAGGCCACTCTGGGTTATGTGATATCTGAAGGAAGAAAGGAAGGGAGGAAAGGAAGAAGGGAGGTAGGGAGGGAGGAAAGGAAACTTGAAATCTACAGGAGGAAAAAGAAGTTGAAAATAAAAGGATTTTGTTTTCAGTGTGATGAAAAACAATTGAGTGGCCAGAGCTGGAGGCCTAACGGATGTCAAGAATGAACAAAAAATACAAGTCAATTTTCCACTCCAATAGGTGAAACGTCTATACTCTAGAAATAAGAGAGGACCTCAGAAGAGCCGAAAGTGTGTCCTGAACTTGCTTTTCTGAGCTGAGCACCGGAGAGCAGGGCTACACAAGCAAAGCAACAGAACCCCTTACACGTGGGAATGGACAAACCGAAAACACGGTCCTGTCCTCATCAGGGGCTTAGCCACATTCCCAATATCTGCTGCATGGTTTACAGCAGAGAGGGCAGCAGAGGAGAGACACTGCTTAAAGAGGCCTTGTGATTCCATGCAGTGTGCTACATGACATTAACAGAAGAAATTAGATACCTCAGCAAAGCCAGGTCAATGAACAACAAAAACCTAACTAGGACCTCCTACCAATTGGCACCATGACCCTTTGAAGACCTCCCTGGGTCTCACAGGCAGCTCTGAGAACAGGAGTCCCTGATGCTACTGAGCTTATTTTTAGTGGCCAATAATAAAACTTGTTTCACAAGGTCAAAAATATAGACAGAAAAGTGAGATTACCGTGATCCATAGAACCAGAGAGTACATATACACTGTGCATTTGTGTGAATGGTACACGTAGGTATATACAAATACACACTAATTGTCTGTGTAGTGTGTGTACCCTGAGAGTGAGAGAAACCATCATAAAATGAATAATTAGAGAGCTGGCCAGCTGAGAAAGGTTTCTAGACAGATGCCATTTTATATTCTTCTAGATGAAATCAGACCAAAAGAAGGCAGATCAAGATAATAACCCAACTAGAAATACTTAAGACTTCACGGAAAGAGTGTGGGTGTGTGTGGGTGTGTGTGTGTGTGTGTGTGTGTGTGTGTGTGTAACAATAATAATCAAAGAAAAAGAGGCTATCAACTAGAGAGTGGGGTGGACAAGGGGAGGTTGGAGGGAGGGGTCAAGGGAGGAGCTGGAGGGAAGAAAGGAAAGGAGGAAGTAATGTAATTATATTTTTAGATACAATGTAAAAAAATCAATCAATTAATTGTTCATTTTAAAAAGAATCTAGGTGTCTAATGCTGGGTTGCAAACAGGGCAATGCTTGTAATGGAATTCAAACCCTTATCTGTTGTCAAATTCCAAGAACTGCCAACTGTGTTCTTCCACATTTACCAAAGAATCCAATTCTTCAGGACCAATCTGCGATAAACTTCAGTAAATAGTGTGGATGGCAGAATGTCCTTAAAATGCCCCCCCCCGAGAGTCCAAGCAAAATGATGCAAATATATATCCCAATAGAGAAAATAAGAGCCATTGAATCCATTATACTAATTTGTTATATATTTCAAATGTGTGTATTTGTATGGAGAGGGTTGGGGAACAGAAGGGAGAGAGTACAATGGCATAGATAAGCCCTAACAAAGTTCAGAAGCGCGTATTCAATCAATAGAGATTCTAGATTTTCCTGGTCCCAACAGTCGCTATCCCTTCTACCCTTTGACATTTTGAGTGTTCAAAAAACACACCTAGAAAGGGATGCCAGTTACCTTGGTCAGTTTCATCTCAAGCATGTGGCTGCTATGAATCCGACTGTCGAAATGAGCTACCTTTTTGGAAGAGGACTTGACTTTGGCAATGATCTTCGCATATGAGAAAACAATCACAGCCGTTGGGAGCAGGAGGCAGAAGAAGAGGATGCTGAGGATGAACACCTGACCGGCACCTGAAGCCTGGGCCAGCCACCAGTCCAGGGTGCACGAGGTTCCGAAGGGCTCAGGTGCATAGTCCCCCAGGCCCACCAAGGGCATGGTGGTCCAGAAGGAAGCATAAGCCCAGATAACTGCCAGGCAGATGTAGGCATGCTTTCTCTTCAGCCAGACTCCTGGAGGTGAAAAAAAAGAAGCATTACCCGCATGTAACCTGCCCTGTACCCAAATACCTCCCCTGGACATATCAAATTCCATCTCCAAAGATTTATTCCACTGAATTCTGGGAGACGTGGACAGACAACTGAGGCCTAGGGGAGAGTGAAGTCAAGGTAGGGAACGTTCCAGAGCTGGAGCCTTTGTCCAGGAGGATGCAATTTGAAGAGAATTCACAGGGGAAAGTTTTCTCTAGGCACCTAGGAGCTTTGGGAGGGAGAAATGACACAGGCCGGCAAATCAGAGAGCAAAGAGAGGAAAGGATACTGAAGACAATGGAGGACCTTCAGAAAACATCTCAAGAGTATGTTAGTGAGTGGTCCAAGAATTAAAAGGAGAATCCTCCCCAGAAGGTGAAAAGTCATGAAGGATTTGGCTGTGTCTTTAAAACACCCTTATTCTTAAAAAGGTTTTGAGAGTCTAACCCCTTCCTTGCCTAAGAATTTGTTGAGTGGGGTTGGTGGGTCTTGGTCCTGACCCTGTGGTAGCTGTGCCTGGAAGCTCATGCAAAGTTTTGAACCTTTAGATGCAAACACACAGCTAAGAACACACAGCCATGGTGGGAGAGCGGCAGACAATCTGATTAGGCTGTCACACATGCTGTGGAAGTAATTCTTGGAAAAAAAAAAAGACTGTCTTCAAGGGGGTGGAGTGGGGAAGAAAGAACTCTGTTTTTCAACACTACTTTCCTAACCAAAAGAGAGTTCCAAGAGAAATAAACGCTGTAGTATTTTTTGTAATCAAGATGTACAACACTAGTGGTCATTTCCCAAAGTTCAACTGAGGCACCAAAGCCAGGCCAGCTGGTTCTTTTACAGCAGCCATCATGAGTCCAGTCTCGTGTCGCCTTTCTAAATGCTCAGCGTTCTTAACATAAAGAGGAAGTCGTGGTGACACATTGCTTATGCGTTTGATTGATTGATTGATTGATTGATTGATTGATTGATTTGAGACAGGTCTCTAGCCCAAGCTAGCCTCAGACTGCCTATGTAGTTGAGGGTGACCTGGAACTTCTGATCCTCCTGCCTCCATCTCCTAAGAACAGGAATTACAAGTGTACACGCCTGCTGTGCCTAGTCTATGTGGACTGGGGTTAGAACACAAGGCATTGTGCATGGTAACCAAGCACTCTACCAACTGAACTATCTCCTCGGGCTTTGCTTAAGGGTTTTGATTAAGTTTAAAGTAAGCAAAATAATGTCAACTTTGCAAACTATAAACTTGGACATTAGCATGAACATTTACTCCTGTGTGTGTGTGTTTGTGTTTGTGTTTGTGTTTGTGTTGGATCATTAAGAAAAATCAAAACCAATTGTTTCTATGTTCATTGTCTCCATTTACTCAAATACATGGTACTGAACACCATGAAGTACAAAAATTCCTCAAGACCAACCAGAGAAGGGTAGTGATCACGTGGCCACAAAGGTTTATCAGCTCTTGGTTTTCCATCATAACGCAGGAAAGACTGGCAGAGATCATGACATATATTCATAAGGACGTACATAGGCATACGGATAAGCATTGATAGTGAGGGTTACTTAGTGAGATGCTTTTATACTTACATTCCAGTATGGTGAAAGGCTGTCAAGTACAGGAGGGAGTAGATTAGTAGATGGGCTCTGTGGTGCTCCAGAAGTCAGAACTAGGACCAATGGGTGGAGGTTACTGGGAAGCAGTTTTGTCTCAATATAAGGAATAACATTGTAACAATGAGAGCAGACCAATCAGAGAATGGGCTGCCTTGAGCAATAGTAAGCTCCCCATCACTGGTCACTGGAATTATTCAAGAGACTGAAAGGTCACCTCTCAGGATGACCACTTACAACGTTACATGGTGGGAAGGTCTGCATGTCCCTGAGTGACCTTTTAAATTCCGATATGCTAGAGAACACTGTGTGGAGGGTTCAATAGTGAATTAGGGTAAATGATGAGCTATCGCTGAGGGTCAAGCTTAGAAGAAGCTAGGTGATACATACATTTCTCCTACCGTGTTAATGCCCTGCTGTGACTCTGGGGATGGATAGCATCCTCTCTTTAGTTGACATAAATTTTAAACTCAAGATGACATTTTAAAACAGAGATCAAGGTTTAGTACTCCTCAAATACTCCCAGGAAGTTGAAATTTTTCTCTTCTTGTCTATGAAATCTATGGTTTTGTTAAAAATATGTTTGTTGTGCTAAAAAATAAAGCAAAATCACAGTAAGAATTAGACTCTGATGTCATCCAAACTGCATTAATTGTATGTTTTTATTTATTGGAACTTTTGACTGTTTCTACTGGATGTTTTAGGTGTTTATGAAAAGAGATTCAATTATTTAATGAGTGTTGAATCCTGATGATATCTGCAACTAACCTCCCCACTTCCCATACATGGCTCCTTCAGAGTTCGATTAGTATCAACTTTTACGCACCAAAGAAAATGTCCTTTGCCGTGTATGTTTTCTGGGCATCCTCTGTCCTATGGCCACAGCCACTCTACCTAACAGGTTGTCTGTCTAAGCAGTTTTACACAAAGAGAGTCACAATCACTCCCTGGCTAGGGATTCTCACTAGTAAAATCAAGTGCCCCAAAATTTTCTCTTTCTGATTCAATAAATTCCCCAAATCACAAGAACCAAAAGTAATAGAACTTCAATTAGAATAGTCTAATCTTGAAAATGCAGAATTCTGAAAATTGCTGCCTCATCAGTAGTCTACCTACAAATACCACAAGAAACCTGCAGAACAGTATTTCAATGTGTATATCCTTTCAGGTAGGAATATCTGTGTGGCTCTCTAAACCTGGAAAACATCCTGGAATTCCCCAACTCTAAAACCTTAAGGTGCCTGAGTCCTAAAGGAAAAATCACAGATAACTGTTCTTATAATTACAAAAACTGAGTAATAAATATCCCAGACCTGATCTTGTCCATGCATTCTTTTTTGTTTTTGTTTGTCACATGAGGAAATGTGTAGACACTTCCATACTTCACACAAGAAAGTAGGACATTTAAAAGCTGTAAACATTATTATAAGAGTAGTACTAAAGGAAATATACATTAACACAGGTCAAATCTAAATACATAATACAAGATAGGCTATGAATAGAAATATTCTTGGCCACTGAAGTTACTAATAACCTTTATTTACTGTGTAAAACGTGTGCATCTCTGACACTCAAGCCATCTATCCTTCACTATCAGAGAACAAGGAACCTTCCAACTTACCATAAGATAGATAGCAGATCTTGAGATATCTGTCCAGGCTGACAGCAGTCATGGTAATAAGGCTTCCACAGCCAAAGAAAAATCCAGCCCATCCATACCAGCGGCAGCCAAACCATCCAAATACCCAGCGGTGGCAGAAGCAAGAGATGATGGTGAACGGCTTGCCTACAACTAGAGCACCAAGCAGGCATCAAAGGAAGTCTGCTGCTGTTAAAACCTCTCCAAGCACTCACTAGACTCACCTGGCCCTTCCTTCCCACAGACACATTTCAAGGTGTGTGAGTATCCACAGGTATCTGCATGCATGCGCACACCCCCCGACTCGCGCGCGCGCGCACACACACACACACACACACACACACACACACACACACACACAGACTTCATTACACAGAACTGATAGATTACTAGGATTCTGACAGCTCATCAGTGGCACATCACAACTAAATGAAGACATAAAGCAATCAAGAAGCTGAAACTAAGCTGAAAGTTTTCCTCCATGTTGGCTAGTCCTCAGAGTGCTTGAAGTTGTTATGGAGATTGCTTAGAGAGAATTATCCTCAACAATCCTCTTCAGCTGTAGATGATGTGTTCAACAGTAATACCATGAGTCTATGTGTGTAATGATGAATAATGCCACGACCATTGTATGAGTAATCAACTATTTTCTAACTGGATTTGAGGCCTGCTCCAGAAGTAGAGCTCACATCTGGAACTGTAAACCCCATCAAAAGCTGAGGGCTTGGGAAGTCCTAGGCAGTGTGAAGCAGATACTGTTGTTGGCCTGCTGAAGAGGCACAGGGAGACTTCTAAATAACTGGTTTTGCCCACAGATTAACACTGCTTTCAGCTTCGGTTAGAGAAATGTATCTCTGAAGTTAACAGTAGTGACTGCAGAGATTCACAGTTGACCAAAGTACTGAGAATAAGTGACTGCTGAATGTCAGGCTGAGTGGGGAATTGTTAACACCTCTCTCTCTCTCTCCCTCTCTCTCTCTCTCTCTCTCTCTCTCTCTCTCTCTCAGAAGAAGAAGAAGAAGAAGAAGAAGAAGGAGCAGAAAGAATGTCAGAGCTGCAGGCAGGGTTAGGGATTAGCCCTGAATGCAGACATCACGACATGGCATGATTAATCTTTTATTAAAGTGGTTAATTTAAAAGATGAGCAAGAAGGACACCATATTTACACTAAAACATTCAAGAGAAATTTTGTCATAAAGCACAGTTTTTCTAAACTGATTTCTTTTATTTGACTGTTTAAGACTCAATTGTTTTTCTTCCATATTAAAGTTTGAGTGTTCAGCAAGTGCACCTGGGTGCAAGGTTTTCTATGGTTCCCTTCAAACATCTATTCAACCACACTAAGCTTATTGGCAGACTTATGTTTTGGCCTCCAAAACAAACATACTTACCTAGTCAAACAATATCCAGCAAAAGGTACCCACTACAGTCTTTGATGATGAATACTCAAAATGTTTACAAATATTTCCCAATCAGAAAATATTTTGTGCTCAAATGTATTGATCATAGACCCCTCCTGATGCTGCTACTAATTACTCCACAGATTGTGAAATATGCCTCATCTAAGTAAGGAAAAAAAACTAAAATAAGACATTTCTTTACTCTTGGGGACTCTTTTCCTCCTGTTGCATTGCCTTGTCTAGCCTGGGTGTCACAGCTTGCCTTGTCTTGTTGCATTTTCTTTTGTGGTGTTTGATTGACATCTCTTGGATGTCTTCTCCTTTCTGAAGGGAGAGGGAGTGGATCTCAGGAGACGGGGAGAGGAGAAGTAGGGAGGAGCCAGGAGGAATGGAGAGAGGAGAAATTGTCATTGGAGTGTATTATATGAGAGAAGAATATATTTTCAATTTTTAAAAAGACAATATCTCTTATACCAATAAATATTTCAATGCAAGGAATTCTAAGGTTTATGTACACCATGTACTAGCTTCCCAAGTCTGCTGATACTCCACTGTGTAGTCTCATGAATAACACATAATTATAGCTTTAAACTCATTTGGTTTCTATTTCTTGTGTTATTTCAACATCTAAGATTTACAGAATAATGTTGAATATATGTATCATAGTAGGCATCCATGTATTGACTAATCTTAAAAGAAATGTTTTTAATGGTCATGGTTGATGTTGTAACTCAGTTGGTAGAGTGTTTGCCTGGGGTACACAAGGTTTTGGTTCAACTTTCAGGGCACCCAAATCAGACATGGTGGCACTAGCCTGTGACTATCGCACTCAGGAAGTAGAGGTTGGAGGGTCAGGAGCTCAAGTCAAACTCTACTACGCAATGAGTTGGTTGTCATCCTGGGCTACATGAGATCCTGACTCAGGAGAGAGAGAGAGAGATATTTAAATCTTTTATTATTGAATGTGATATTTTTGCTGCTTTTTAATTGAAAAACTCTTTTGTCACACTAGTTTGTTAGGAATGTTTTTTATACAGAAATTTGTATTAAGTTTTATTAAAAGCTTCTCAAGGCACCTCTCCTGAATTTTTAGGCACTGTTCATGAGCTTTCTGCTTCCAGTGAATCTGTTAATACAATCACTCCTGCAGTGAGAAAGTAGACAGTTTCTAACACCAGATGTAACTTCATACACTCAGAGTTAAGTCCTGAGAAGGGGACTTGAGAAAGGAAAAGGGGAGGTTATTTATGCAGAACGACCTATTTTGAGAAACCATAGGCATTACATGCCTTTAATTCAGAACAGGGAAACTGAAAGGCCACAGAGGTGTATGTCGCACTCATATTCTGTCAATTTTGAATTTATTTACCATATATCTATGGCATTTAACATATATATAGTTTCCAGGGAAACAATAACATTCAAGGATATGAAAAATGGGAGGTATCTTGGAATTGGGACTTTTCTAATAAAATGATTTTCAAATGCTCTCCCCTTGGGGAGTCCAAAAAGTTCCTCTGACAGCACACATATTTCTGTGTGTGTTTGTGTACATTCATATGTATATATGTGTGTACCTGTATGCATGGCTCAATATGTGTGTATGTTTGCATACACACATGCATGTGTGAGTGTGTGCAAAGGAGCACTGTCTGTGCATGACTATGTGTGAGGAGAGACTGTCATGGAGAGCCCAATCTTCTTTCAATCAGGAAAAATATCATGTCTTATATATGGATATTTTAGGACATTATTTGAAATTATTTACAAAGAGTGAAGAAGGAAAACACCAGGAATGGGTAGGGGTGAGGGGAAAGAGGAGAGGAGGGGAGGGAAGGGAAGGAGAATCCATGAAAAGTATAGAGGACAGTACTGTAAGAAAACACATTACTTTGTATGCTATTTCTAAAAACTAACAAAAAAGTTTTAGCAATTATTTCTTTAAGTTCTTTTGTTTTTACATTAAAACCAGATTTTCATATTCTCTTGCAATTTCTGCTTCTCTTATTCATTCTCACTTGTTCTGTTGAGTTGTGTCTTATTCAAATACAAGGTAGCCATTTTAATAAATTTAAGGTTCAAACACAAGGTAGCTATTAGTAAATGCAAGTTTCAATATACTTATAGCCAGGCCCAGAGAGGAGGGAGGGAGCTTGACAGAATGGCAGATAAGAATTAGTGGGGTGAAGAAAAATAGAGAATAGAGATAGACAAGGGCTGTTGTTTTACATAAGGGAGTGACATTTAGGGAGAGTGAGAATCAGTAGACTGAAAAGTCTTCTAGAAAAGACAGCAAAGTCCAAAGTGCACAGAGAATCCCAGTGTGTGGAGGCGTGTGTGTGTGTGTGTGTGTGTGTGTGTGTGTGTGTGTGTTGATTAACTGTTTTTTTTTTTTTAAACAGGGCCTCATGTGGCCCAAACTGGCCTCAAACATTCTGTAGCTGAAGATACAGGATGACCTGGAACTTCTAATCTTCTTGCCATCACCCCCCAAGTTCTAGAACTATGAGCTCTAACATTGTGCCCAGCCTGGAGTGGAGCCTTTGACCTGTCTTGGCAAGGTCGTCTACAAAGAACCTCAACTCAACCTCAATATTTTCCTGTTTCTCTCTCTCTCTCTCTCTCTCTCTCTCTCTCTCTCTCTCTCTCTCT
>CAJQZJ010032225.1:1314209-1360748 GCA_907164525.1 Lophiomys imhausi
CACACACACACACACACACACACACACACACACACACACACACACACGGACACGGACACGGACACGGACACGGACACGGAAAGGGACGTGTAGTGCCTCGTTCCTCTTCTAATGTACATATACACTTACCACTTACCACCGTAAAAGCTTATGATACTGGAGTCTATCAGTATCCAGTAACTCCTCATGTAACCTGGAGCAGGCAAACTCTCAGGAAAAGGACAACATGCCTGCTGTTTAATATTGTAGAAACTCAACGGGTCGAGGATTATTATTAAGCTTAATTTTTATAAACTAGAGGCAGTAGAAAATTCCATGTATGAAAAGACACACTATTTTAAAAGGGAGGTGAGAAACTGCTTGAAAAAAAAAGTCCTCGATGTAAAATCAAACACTTCAAAGACTCTTCCTCCCTCCCCAACAGTCTGAGACTGTAGCTGGAAGAGATATTTGAATCCTAGCAAGGGTTAGAGTACAGCTAGCCAACCCTAGGACAAGATGACACATACCCAAAATTACTCTTTCTTAAATAAATTACAGTTAAAAAAATTACAGATCCTATTTGCTGGGTTATCTGAAAAGTCTAAGAAGCAAGAGAAAATCCAGAAGTTTTCAATTTTAACATAGTAAGTAATCTGGAAAGTGTGTGTGTGTGTGTGTGTGTGTGTGTGTGTGTGTGTGTGTGCACATGTGTGTGCAGGTGCACACATTTGTATAGTCACGTGTGTATATCAAATGTCCGTGTTACGTGTCTTCCTCTACCACTTGACACCTTATTTGGGGAGACCAGGGTCTTTCACTGACACTGGAGTCTAAGCTCCCTCACCCCACCCACTTATGTTCCTGTCTCCACTTCCCAATGCTGGGATTATGGGTATATATTGTCACACCTGTGAATGCTGAGGATCCAAACTCAGGTCTTTTATAGCAAGCACTTTATCGGCTGAGCTCTCAGCCACTTAAATTAAACTCCCTGACATGAGTACTTTTAAGTGTACCCCCCCATATTATTTTTGGGGCAGCCAACTTTAAGGAACATGGAAGCAGAAGTTTGTGGCCAGTCCTTAAGTTACAATTAAAATCACCATGGCCCAGCAACTCTCCTCTCCTCTCTTCTCATAGTGACCTGTCACTGTCTTTGGCTGGCATTTTTTTTCTTCAAGAGTCTATCCTCTTATGATTTATTTTTCACCAGGCTTCACAGTGGCAGGAGAGCAGCCATGGAGTGCAATGTAGCAGGCTGTTAGATTCTGAGGCCAGAACCCAATGCATTCTGAGATACATATGGTAGCATGAGTTGTCCAAAAAATGTATCCCCAACACATAACATTTCTGAGACATAGCAAGAACTCAACCGTGGGCTTGGAAATGGCTCCATAGGTAAAGTGCTTGTCATGTAAGTGTGAGGATCAGGATTCAGATCCTCACCCCCCATTTAAGCACTGAGTGGCCAGCCCATGGGAGGCAGAGGTAGTGGATTCCCTAAGGCAAACTGGCCAGCTAGAGAAACAAATTGGAAAGCTATGAATTCAAGTGAGACACCCTGCCTCAGTACATACGGTAGAGAAGGATTGAGGAAAATAGCAATGTTGCCTTCTGGTTTACACACACACACACAAACACACACACACACACACACACACACACACACACACACACTTACACTTGCATGCCCACATACATGTGAAAATGCATTCACACAAACATACATATGAATGTGTAACCACACAAAATTGCCCATACATGTGAATATGCACACACACACACACACACACACACACACACACACACACACATCTATACACACATGTATACATTCAAGGAAAAAATAAGAAAGAAGATATTCAAAGAACATAATCTAATCATAATGCCACATGCCCATGATCCTACCACTCAGGGTGAAGGCAAGAGAGTGAAGAGTTCAAGGTCACCCTCATCTACATAGCAAGTCAGGGAAGGAGGGAGAGAGAGAGAGAGAGAGAGAGAGAGAGAGAGAGAGGAATGTTTTGTTTGTCTTTGTTCTTATTTTTTCCATACAGTATGCTTTGATTATGTTTTCCCCTCCAAATCCTCCCAGATCCTCCCTACCCACCAAGCTGCATGCTTTCTCTCTCTAATAAGAAACAAATACACAAAAGAAGATAGAATGAAATGAAATGAAAATCAACCAAACAGAAAACCAATAGACAAAAAGAAAATCTCCCACCAAAAAAACATGGAGTTTGTTTTGCAGTGGTTAACTATTCTTGGGCATAGGCCCTGCCCTGGAGCGTAGCACTCCACTGGAGAAATTTTTTTTTCCTTTCCCACCAGATATCAATTGGAAATATCTTCAGAAAGGGTCCCAATTTGTGAGGGAGAAGTGGACATAGGCCCCATGCCTAACCAAAAACAATAATTTACTTCTTAATAAATTATTAAATAAAATTAAATATGCTAATAAATAAAAAATATTAAATGATCCCTTTAGCAGATTTCATTGACTGCCTACAAACTATAAACTTTGAGAAGGGAAAAAGCACGTGGTAATGAAAATGAGCCCTGAGCAAGTTAGTGATTTAGATTGACTAATATTTTAAACCCACAAAACAGGTACAGCATGGCTGAGTTACCTGATATCCCCAGATCACAGACTGCTAAATTGATGGTCATTATTTCAGCAGGTCTCAGCTTCTTCTTTCGTCTAGAAGACATATAAAGGACATACCCATTTCCAAATGTAGAGAGAATCCCTACAAAGAAAAATAAAATCTGCCATCATTGAAATGAAGACTAGCATTCACTTGCATATGAAACACTTCTCAATTTCAAAAATGGTCACCACAGATTTAGAGGGTAATGAGAGGACACTAAATAAAAATCTAAATTAAGAAGATGAAATAAAAAGCATGAATTGTGAGTGACAGGAAGGGATGGGTTGCCTCAAAAGGGATAAGAGTCAGGAATTACAGGACTGAACTTACCCAGACAATGGAACTGCTAACTTCCCAGTTAGGCTCAGGAGGATGTAGGAATCCCAATGATTAGTTCTTGTACTGGCCCCCAGGGCAGAGTGTTTTCCTCAGCCATTTTTATAAAGTATTGGATTTATAATACTTTTTATAAATTGGCTCCCTCCCTTGGATAAGTGGGATCAACCCCTTAGCTATTTATACATCCTGAATGTAAAGTCAACCAAGATGGGTGACTTCCATGTCACTGTGGGCTCACAGAGGAGCACCAGCATGAGGGAGAGGTGTGGTCAGATGTGGCTGTTGTGACCCCTTGTAAGGAAGGTGTCATCTCTTGAACACAGGCCCCAGGACTTATATTCCTGAGGTGGTGTGGCCCCACAGTATCTGCAACACGGGACGCCTTCAGCTACCACTGGACTAGGTGTCGAGGGTAAATGTGTGTGACAACTGATGACATGAACACTCCCCCTCCCACCAAGGGGAGAGAAAGTGACCCTCAACCCACCAGACCTAACAACAACGACATTCATGTGTCCCCAAATGTGAATACTCTTCTACTAATGACAAGTTAGTTTGGGTATTACAATGAAACTGTTCAAAAGTTTTTACAAACCCAGTTAAAATCCAAAAAATAGACCCATTATCTACTGACTGTATTTAAGAAAAGAATACACCTACTTCCATAGCTTAACATGTAGAGTAGATTTCCTCAGGAATTCTTGCTTCATAGTGTGGCTGTGTATAAATGAGAATCTGGTACAGCTGCCTTCAGTAGTAAGGAATAAGGAAAATATTAACAGGAGAGACCCAGAGTTTTCTAGTTTAATTTCTACTTTAACTCCTCCACCATAATTCATTTGGGGGCAGGACAAGGAAAAAAATGTGTGTCTCTTCTGATGGCATGAAACCATCAGGACCTGACTGCGTTGTGCTCTTAGGAGATCCTGACTCTCTGGAGTCAAAGATACTTAATGGTCCTTGAAAGGCTCTTTAGCTTCCTTAAAGTAAAAAGGGAGAAAATTTGTAGGGGTTGTACAGTCCGAGAGCAAACCAGATAAAAGGCAACTCCTAATAAGAAACCATCTAGCAAGGCACACTGGGGAAGGAAAGTGCAAAAATCCAGCTCAAAAATAGTAAAACAAATTCTATCCATGTCATATCCAAAAAAAAAAGAGTATAAACAATTAAATATTTGCATACAGTCAATCTGGAAAGTTCGCCTTACACCTTTTTGCTTGCCAGCAGCATCTCTTGAGAATATTTCTTATTTGCACTTCTTTAATTTTTCTACTAACCCTACCTCATGGGATTTTGCCCAGTGCCCACTGTGATTTTAAAAATAATGAACTCTATAAAATGCTATTTTCCATTGTTTCCAGAAGCAACCTTGTCTGCAGATGAGCATTAATAGAAAGCATATAAATTTTTAAGACTAAGGAAAACAAGATTAAGAAGATAGAGACTATGGGGTGCATTTTTGTTTTGATCATCAAAATCCTGTATCTTTTGCAAACAAGGAGGATGAAAAACCTTCCTCTGTAGGCAGTTAATAAAGTGGATATTAACACGGAGAGTGGAAAATGGGTCTCATGTTTATTTCTCCTGAATACCAAATTTGGGTTTCTATTTTTATTCTTCAGTCTCCCCTACAATTCCTGGTATTTAACAAAAATGACTAATAATATTGCTCTGTCTACTAGATCCTAAAAAGGATCTAGATATGTAACAACCAGATAAGGGATCAAGCCCAAGATATGAGTCTAGAAAGAACCTAAGCCTCTTCACCCTCATCCAAACCCACCCTTCTTCTCTCATCCCAAATGATTATTCTGTGACTTCATTTTGCCTCCCTGATTCACCTGATGCTCTCTTCATTGGGGACTCCATTTTCAACATCTAATTTTTAAGCTCCACCCTAGCACTTAAATCTAATTTTGATTCCCTTGTACCCAACATTCATAAAGTGAGAACTTCTCTCAACCCTTCAAGCTGGAAAGGGAATGGGCTAATTTGCCTAAAGCCATTTATCTGGTTAAAGATGCTATTTTCAAGTCATTGCAACTGACTGAAACAAATTAAGTCCAATTTATGAAACGCTTCCTTGTCTGCCTTTTCTGATCACTGAGTTTAATAAAAACATGATATGGAGTTTACTCTGAGGCAATCTCGATTCCAGCAGAGGGCTTTTATTTACTCTTCTATTCTCAGCCACTTAAGAGCAGCAAAGAGTGGGTACTTCATACATTTGTGTTTGAAAGGACAAATTTAAATTAAACAAAAAATAGTCAAGTGCTCATGGTAAGTACAAGGAATTATTTTGCAACAGAGCATGTGACTTAGTCTAATAAATTTTTTCTGCCTCAGGCACTGACCATGGAGGGATCTTGAGAAGTTTGTAATGATTTTTTCTAATTTCAGGAATTATATGAAACTCTTTGCCAGTCATAAATAGATGAGAGAAGGTAAGGGAGAGAAAAAGGGAGGGAGGAAGAAGAGTGAAAGAAATAAAGAAAGGAGAGAGAGAAAGAGAGATTGAGAAACCAGGCTTGAACCAACATCTGAAATATTAAAGACATATAAACCTGAAGATGGAACCCACCTGTGCACCGCTCACCCAAGTTTAATAAAGCAACTTCAAATAAAAGAAATGCTGTAAATACTTATTTTAAAAATAGGATACCAAGTATACCCCTGCCTGGCCTGGAACTCTAATATGTAAACCAGGTTGGCCTCGAATTCATAGAGATCTGCCTGCCTCTGACTCTCAAAGGCTGGGGTTAAGGACATGTGCCACCATGCCCAGCCAAAATGTTATAAATCTTGATTGTCTACATTAGTGCAATCCAATAGAAATATAATATAAACCAGAAATATGACCTACACATATACTGTATTTTTTCTGATAGGCAAATTAAGCAACATAAAAGTACATAGGCAAATTGGTTTTAATAATGTAATAGTTAATCTAATCCACAAATTGTGTATAAACATAATCCATATACTCATAATCCAGAAATTATGAGGTTAATGGGTATTTTATATTTCAAAGTATTAATGAAATGTTTATACATTATTTTCCCAGTAATAAGCCTCCAATAGGAGGCATACATTTCTATCACAATATACTTATTTGAAACATAAGAGTTTGTGTGCTCAAGAGTCACAGATGGCTGCTGGTTTGAATAATACAGTCTAACATTAGACAGACACAACCCTGTGTGAATAATACATAAAAATTTCTTCACTCTAAGCTGATTTTCATTGATCACCAGTATAATTTCTATCTTAGGAGTGTTGACAATGGTACAACTTTTAAGACAGTGTAGATTGTATTCCAGAGTTCCCTCAGCTGTGAGAAAAGGAAGCTGAAATAGATGATGTCTAAGGGCCATTCTTTTTAAAAGAGAAGTACATTCTCTATCAATCTTTGGATATTCTGAGAGCAACCCCACTAGTCAAGTGTCCAAATGAAATAGTCTTGAGATAAAGAATTCTCTATGAAAGTTCTTTGGATTATCAATGGAATATTTATCCCTAATGATAGCAACAGCCATTTTTATGAAACATTTATTGACTGCCATGACACCCACCTTCCCACCTCCACTAATACCCTTGTAAGTATCAGAATCATTTGTGCAAAATCAATACAGCCTGTGAATTCTCTCAACGCAGCATCTGATGTAGAAGTATGAAGGAACCTTACCTATTATTGTTAGGTAAAAGCCAGCCACTAAATCCGCTTCCCAGGACAGTTTGGAAGCAAAAGGGTCCTCATCTCGAAGATAATGTGGCAGGCGCTCATCCTGGGGCAGGGCAGTGTGGTTCAAGGCCATGCTGTTCTCACACCACCAGGGGTCTGTAAAGCAAATCGGCAGAGATCTCAACAGACGGAATAATGAGTCCTTTTGAGTCAGCTCCCAAATGTGTCTCTTTCTGTAAAACAAAAGGCATACACTCCTGGGCCCCACGGGTGATTCGTACCTAGTGGTGGAGAGGTTTACCGTTTTTTCTTAATGACGTAAATACATGAACACGCAGTTGTTCAATTTGCAGTCTAGGCAAGCCTGCATCCACTCGTCAGGCTTCCTCTGAGCCTTTTCACACCTCAGTGAATAAGAGGTTGAAGACTAGTTTGTCCTACTGCTCCCTAGCAAACTCTGTAAGGATCTGACAAAAGAAAAAAACACTGTGCGAAACGTGGACACTGTGTACACTGTTTGATTTGCCAGAGTACCGCCTTTCGCGATAGTCCAAGCTTCTCCCTTCCCTACACGCTTGGTGAGCTGTTGAGTTTTGCTAAGAGAAGAAACAGAGCATTCGGTACAAAGGAGCAAGGCCACTTCACTAAGGTTAACCTAAAAGTTGAGGCTGTTTATGAGTGGAGTAAGGGCGCACCAGCCTCCATCCATAGCTAAGGAACTATTGACAGTTGTTGCTAAAAAGGAGAGTCAGTTTTCATTGGGGGTGTGTCCTCTGGTAAGTTAACCATGGCCCAGTAGGTGGCCCTGCACCCACGTGTGTAGAGGCAACACATTCACTGCTAAGATAATGACGGTCCAGTAAGACAGTAGTTATTTCTTGATATTAAAGTAGAAGAAATGTTACTTCTGAAGTTATGAGGTTTCACTTTGAACCAGCTCCTTTCAAACTGAACCAGTAGATGTCACTGTTCAGCGTTCTGAGACATCCGAAGTATCAGAAATCAGCCCCATAGAGTTGTTTTAACCTCACGGAGGGTGACCAGCAATCAGTAGATGTCAGAGTTTATCTCCAGTTTCTGTACAAGCACAGATTTAACCCCTTTCTGACAGACAATTTACGGCCCACACAGGGCTTTGCAGTGAGAAGTGGCATTTGGCGGAAGCTACTGTAGTTTGAGGACATTCTGGTAGTTACTATCCTTTCCCATTCTCCTCAATCAGCTACAGTCTGCTAGCTGTATAGGAAACTGGCTGCCAAGCCCACTCCTTCTCCACCCCTGTCCAAGCCACAGGTTTTCTTCCAACTGTCAAATTCCTGATTCCCCTTATTCTGGCAAAGTCTGTCATGACAAGCACCCCAAGTCTCCTGTTTGTCCGGTACCTTCTGTCTGGTCCCTTAGATTCAGAAACATAAGATGAGGGGTGAGCCAG
Source organism: Lophiomys imhausi (assembly GCA_907164525.1). Lineage (NCBI taxonomy): Eukaryota > Metazoa > Chordata > Mammalia > Rodentia > Muridae > Lophiomys > Lophiomys imhausi. The sequence goes on from CAJQZJ010032225.1 coordinate 1,322,296, forward strand.
ATTTGGCACTCCCCCCCTAAGATCTTAAAGAAATCCTTAAACTCTGATCTATGGCAACTTCTGCAAAATCACATCTTACGTGTCCTTCACACTCATTGTCAATGAGATAACGAATTCCTTTTCTATTTTCCATTTTTCCCTATGTGTGTGATTTGCATGTTTGCACATGTATGTTGGCGTGCGTGGGGGCACATGTGTGGGGGGTATGTGTGGAGGCCTGAGGTTGATGTTGATCCTCCGCCCCTCTTATGCTGCCTTTATTGAGTTAAAGCCACAGATCAATCCCAGAGCTTACAGAGATCACAAGTCTTGCCACACAGCTCCCTCTAATGTTCCTGTCTCTGCTGCTCAAGGCTTGAGTCACACCACACCCACTTACTGAATATCCAAGCTCTAGTCCTCACATTTGAGAGTATGCAATTTAACTACTGAACCATCTGCTCACCTTCAACACAGTGAATCTGCAAATACATTGTGCACGTAGAGGGAAGAAGCCCTAACTAATTCTTACATCCTAGGATACTTCCTTTTCCCAAACTTGCAGAATTTTGGTTATTCATATTAGCATATGCCTTTAAACAATAAAATATATTCCACTGCTCCCACTGTTCAGTCAGAGACTCTGAGACCATAAATAAAATAACCTAAGGCTTTTTCATAACAGTTCACTGTAAACAAAAAATTAAAAATCTAAAATCATCCCCCACTCCTAATCATACATAGAAGTTTTAAATAACTCTTGGTTCCTACAATACATGTGACAATACAAATATGTCTTCTAGCTTCTATGGATCTGTATTAGAAACTAATGGATAACTTGAGACATAACCAGGCCTAAGTCCTCGTGTCCAAACACACACACACACACACACACACACACACACACACACACACACACTAGTACAGAAGGAAAGAGTCCAATCTGTCAGGTTTTATGGTACACAAATTATTTTTTTAATATAAAAATATTACACAAGAATTTTTTTCCTCTGGCTCCCTAAATTTCTTGTAGCTTAAAATAAGAAATAAGAAAAATCCTAGGTAGTGTGGATAGCCACTCATGCACACTGTGCACGAGTTTCCAGTTCCTGATTGGTCTTGCCCCTGGCATGCTCCATGAACTTTGGTGTGTGTGTGTGTGTGTGTATGTGTGTGTGTGTGTGTGTGTACAAAATTCCTTCTGATGATAAATTATCTGAGAACATGAAATTCAGTCCATGAGCACCTGTGAAAATTTAGCGTAAGGAGTCTGTGAAGATAATGACAGAATCCTACCAATGAGAAAATAGGCATGGCAGAGGTTATATCAGTCATGTCATGGTTGAGGGACCTTATAAATAATGCTGTAAAAGAAGATGGAAGTCTAAATAAAGAAGCAAGTGTGTCAAGGAAAAATGAATAGCAAAACCTGAAAAATGGAAGTCTGGGGGTAGAATTTGCTCAGTGATAAGCCTAATTCAGAAGTTCCATTGCTGGTTTACAAGGTCTTTAACAAGGAGAACTACTTTTCCTATTATCTGTTTTTTTCAAGGATGCATTGTGGATATCAATTTGGTTATTCTGGTTTTTTTTAAACAGTACCAAATGATATTCTTTTTCTTATTATAATGTTTATTTATTACATCAAGTTACATCTCCAGCATAGTGCCCTCTTTCCCCCCCCTCCCGGTTCCACCCTCTCCTCCCTCTCCCACCCATCCCATTTCTCAGATGTAGAGTGCCCCTACAAATCAGCCCCTTTCAGTTCAACAGTCATATTAGGGCTAAGAGCTTCCTCTTGCACTGGGGGCCTACATGGTAGCACCCCTAGGGCAAATTGTCCCATTGATAGGTAACAAAGTCTATGTTCCTGATCCTTTTGGTGTGTTGGCTGTAGGATAGATCTCCTGTACTATATGGCTAAAATCCAATTATAAGTGAGTAGATGCCATGTGCATCCTTCTGGGTCTGGTGTAGCTCAGTCAGGATGAGCTTCTCTAGTTCCATCCATTTGGCTGCAAATTGCATGATTTCGTTGTTTCTGATAGCTGAGTAGTATTCCATTGTGTACCTTAATCTTTAAATCTTTTCCTATTATCTTAAAAGATCACAAAGCAAAAACAAAACAATCAGGTCATCATTGCATGAATTTCAAAAACTCAAGCCCAACCTAGCAAGTCAAGAAACAAAGGCCTTTTATCATTCCCCAACTCCAATGAGTCAGTCAATATGGGCCACAACTGCACAGGAATTAGCTCATTCAAGATAGAAGGAGAAATGTAGCCCAGCCCTGACTCCCTTATTCTAGTCTTGTCTCCTCTCTACTCCAGTTCAAGCTCAGCCTTTCCCCATTGCACCATCCCACAGTGGTGTCCAACTCTTTAAAAAGAGAGCAGAGAAATTTTGTGTGGTAGTATGGTAATGCTATTACAACTTGGGGTGGGGAAGAAAGTACCAATAAATATTTGAAGTAGAAGAAAAACGTAGGGAACAAAAAATAGAAATGCATCCTTCATGGACTAAAATTAATCCTTATGTTGTATATATACATGTTTATACACATACATTTTGTTCATATATAAACACATACATATGAATATATAGCATGGTTACTATAGGCAGCTTAATGGTAGTTCTTTACATCTCATTGGCGAGGAAGGTTCTTAATGATACCCACAAATCTCAGCTAACTGCGACTGTTAAAATATTAATTTCCTCTATTTAAAAAATTGTTAGTGGTTATATTAATGAAACATTCAAACTATCAACTTATCCATTCATATAAATATTTACTACACATAATATGTAGGCCCGTACTGATTCTGGCCCCTTGGTACTTTGCAGGATCTGAAATTGAAGGGATTTTTTTTTTCTCATTGTTATTGCTTTGGTTTTGGTTTTCTACATGGAACCTTCTGAGAGCTCTGGTATTTCACTACCAGGCAGCTGTTCTCTGTGCCAACACTACCCTAGGTGAATATAAATCAGAAGTCCAGGTCCCATGTGACATCCTGAGAATCTCTTCCCTAGGAATTGTGTCTGTTCTTGCTCCACAAGTGTCCTATAAACTCAGCAAGCTTAAGTCTTAGTAATGCTTTTCTTCTGTGTGAGCAGCTGCCAATGCTTCAGAAGTGCCTTCAGCCATGACAATGTCAATACTGTCTTAATTTACTGATTAAATCTGATTCTCTTAAATAGTTGGGATTATTCTGACATTCATAGAGAGGTAGTATGGTCCTACTCTACAACGAAAACAACCAGAAATCACAGTCACATATAAAGTAGTAATCACGAAATAAAATAGTTTTGGATAACAAATCCTCAAAGCCAGAGTATGCTTTATCTGTCACAGAGTGCTAAGGAGAGCTTTGCCTTCTCTATGACCAAAATGCTCACAGCCACGAAGAAAAGTAGAAATTGCCTGAGGGTGCCACCCAGACATGCACACACACTCTTCCAATTCTGTCTATGTGGTCCTATATGACACCAGGCAAGAAAACAAAAAAAAAGTAGCATCTGTTTTCACCCCACTTAAGCAAACATATGGGAGGACACATGGAGCATAAGGAAGAGAGGCAACAAGGATAGAAGAGAAGAGGAGAAAAAAGAGAGAGGAGGAAAATGATGTACATAACCAAGCAAGCAACAGAATAATCAATAAATCCAATATCTTCTAAGCTGTGTGAAAAATAGCATAGTGTCTTCTGTTGAGCATAACAACCTTTATGCCAATTTATTTTCAACGGTTTCAGCTTGAAGCAGACATGAGTGATAGAAGGATTCACTTGAACATTTTTAGATAGCCACTACTGTCTTAAATTGTCGTCTCTCATGTGGCCAGTGCTCACTTCATCCAGTTCAGCCTCTGAAATCCTAAGCAGCAAGTCTCAAATTGATTTAAGCCCATGTTATCTCACAACCTACATCTCCTTAACAAACTCCACAAGGTGCACATCTTACGCAACAATTATTAGTGTAATCGTTTGTGCTCGGTAACTTTTATTCATGTACTAAGAAGGACTTCTGCCTACAAGGCGAGATGGAGCTGCCCATCTCCAGCATAGTACACATTCGCCATGTCTCTCCTGGAGAACCTTCCGTACATCCAAGAGCCCTTCCTGAGGAAGCTTGTAAAGAACCCAACCATGATGTTCAACAGTGATGGTTCTTGGCCTGAGAATATCCCCAGAGCACACAGGAAGCTGTAGAGCCCAGATGTGGAGCTAGAACGTCTGAATTCCCACCAGTAGCATCAAGGAACCCAGGATGAGGATCCTCACCTACAAAGTACCTTTAACTTCAGCCTCTTTTCAGTGGTCTCATTTCCTCCTCAGCTGTCCAATCATTGGGAAAGAAACGTAAGGGGAGAAATGAACTTTGAATTGGGGGTGGGGGCAGAAATCTCCTAATATACTCCTAATTTCAAATATTCCAGCTCTGAGCTCACAGATATGTGCAGATCATGAGCTATGATTTACAGCCATAGGAGAACTACAAATAATGGTTGCTAATAGTAACAGTCAAAATGAAACACCATCAGATTTGATAGTAACAGTCAGTGTGAAACACATGTGGAATTTTTAACAACAGAATTTGTTCATTGCTTCTCAAAAAATGAGTATCATGCAAGGTTTAAAAAATACAAAGAGGAACATACAGGTTAAACATATTTACTTTGTTGGTGAAGTAGAATATTTCAGAAAAAATCTAAAATGACTTGAAATGTTATTTTTCAGATGCCATTTGTAACCATTACTTTGATAGATACGGACTGGACAGGAGAAAAAAAAAGACTTCTTCAATTACACATTAGCATTCAGAATACGGGCTCTGATCAGTTTCTACCTTGTTCCTTGTTCTTACAACTTCTTAACAACGTCAAAGCAAAAGAGGAAAGAAGAAGGACAGTCCCCCCCTCCCCCCCACACACACACACCATCGACTCCAGAGCACAGTTCTTTGCCGCTGAATCATGCCTAGATGTCCTCACAAACCCCCTCATTGACCATTGAACTCCAAGTCTGATTTTAGGAAGTAGATATTAGAATGTGCCCTGTCTAAATTATTCCAACCCTTTGTTAAAACTCACCGTGAGTTGAAGAGCCTGCCAAAACCAGAAGTTTCCTTCCTGGGCTTCTAGCCGGGTCTGCTCAGATCTGTCACGTCTTTTTATTGGTTGCTTCCAATGCAACGCTCCAGTTGCTTTGCACCTCCGCTGATGTTAAACATTATTGAATAAAGGGTACTCATTTTCTAGAAGTCGCTGTTCTCCCCACCCCTTGACTGAAAGGACCAATCATCTCCTTGGGGAAAAAACACAAGCTCATGTTATTGAATTATGAGGAGAGATGCAATTTTTGGAAGCTTAATTTATCGGTGATTAAAAAAATCAACAACAACACCAGCTACTTTGCTCTTATATTGATCAAGAGAGAAAGCCGACTGTACTTTAAAACTATATAGCTTGCTCTTTGCTCTTCTGATGTCAGAGCATTTGTTTAATCTTTTAAATAACTGAGGATTAACCTTAAATTCTTTCTGAATGATCTGTCTTCCTATGCTTTCTTTTCAATCAAGGCAGATTCTCTTCAATTACTTAATAGAATTGCCTGAGGAGGCTACTAAAATAGGAAAAGAAAAGCTTGTAGATTATTTTAAAATCATAAAGGTTAAAATGTATCCAAGCCCAACTTACACCTTTAATGGTGTGTCAGGATTGAAAATGAAGCTTTGTACCATTACAGAAAGCATCCACGATTCTTCATCTCTGAGAGGGAACCTTCCTGTGAGTGCCACTGGGGCTTGGTGGTTTACATTGTTCCATTTCAGCTCTACAGCAATAAAGTGATGAAGTAGACTGTTATTGTCACTATTTTGTGGATAACAACTACACAGTCACAAAGAAAACTCCTAGTCAGCTAAGGCTGCAGTTAACCAAATCTCTAACCATTTTATCAAATCCAGAAAGGATATGCAGTTCATAATAGGTCAGGCTATGTGATTCCTAGTAGTTTCTTATTACGGGTTTGATGTCTAAACCGACAACCAAACTCATAACGTTATAGTCTGAATATGAAAAAGTCCCTACAGGATTGTGTGTTTGAATTCTTGGTCCCCCGCTGGTGGCACTGTTTTGAGAAATCGTGGGCCCTTAGTGGAGGAAGTGGGATACTAGGAGGCAGATCTTGAGGATGATAACCAGCCCCTTCCTGCAGTTCCAGCAATGGTCACCCTGCTTCCTAATTTGCAGAGAGGTAAGCAAGCTGATTGGTCAGCTCCTCCGAGCACAGCTTCCAGTCCCTCCCACTGCCATTCCTTCTGGCCGTGATGAACTGTAGTCCCTAAACCATGACTCAGAATGAATACTTCCTCTTTTAAGTTGTTTTGTGCCACATATTTTAGTCATTGGCTAGAAATGTAATTAATACTTGTAGCATTGCTTTAAATAATATTTTTATGAAGAAAGGGAGTATCATTTCTTATTAGAGCAAAGATCTTACATGACAATGAACATAATCATTTTGGAGAATCTCCTGAAAGACAAGAGTGTTTCAGACCAGCCTTCTGAAGAAATGTTCCTAGATATTCCTGTATAAACCCAGTTTTAAATATCCTAACCCACCAAAACTAGACTTGTGGCTTTTATATAAGATCCCATTTTCCTTAAAGATTGTCAAAATATTTTTAAACTGTAATATTTTAAACTGTCACAGTCACTATGAATATCAGTGTGGAGGTTCCTTAAAATCTAGACATAGATTTACTATACAACCCATCCGTACTACTCCTGTATATATACTTGAAGGAGACCATGCTTGCCCATCCTTGTACATTGCTGCTCTATTCACAATGGCTAGGAGATACAATTAGCCTATTTGCCCATCAGCAAATGAACACATATGGACATATGGTTTGTGTACACAATGTTAATATTTATCAAAAGGACACTGGCATAATGTTGAAAGAAGAAGGTGACCTAAAATTTATCCTGAGAAATTAAGATGGAAAACAAGCAACCGGAGAAATGAAATGCTAAATCTAAAAAAAGTAAGTCAGCAAAATGAAAACATAAAATCAACAAGGAAAAATCAGCAGAGCTACATAAGACTGTTAAAATGTTTCCTGAACAATGGATTGAAGAGGTAGCTCATTTGGTAGACTGCTTGCCTGGCACACACAAAACCTGGGTTTGAGTTCTAGCACCACTGTAAACCAGGAAGAATGTCACATGGCTGTAATCTTAGCTTTTAGAAGGTGGAGTCAGGAAGATCAGAAGATCAAGGCCATCCTCAGCTATACAGTGACTTGGAGGCCAGTCTGGGGCATGGGATGAAATCCTTTAAAACAAAAGAAGACTCCTGAACAGAAAAACAACCCCATGGAACTATGCATCCAACAAAACTTAAAACTGAAAAAATGACAGAGCAATAGAATATATCCATTTTTAATCATGTAAGTAGATCCATGAGTTAAAATATTAGATATTAGACTCACTTACTGGACTTGTTTAAAATATATTTTCCTGATAACCACTGGGAATTTTAAATCAAATGTAGTCATACATAATTAAAACCTCTCTAGTATCCCTTATGATTACATATCCATAATTAAAACTATTTACTTATGTCACATGAGAATATATTTGTTATTCATTTATTTTTCACATTTATATAAAGAGTTGTGAGTCAGAGTTCTATTAAAACAAAGAATTCCTCAGAAATGAATGTGTGTGACTGCTGGTAAACTACCAAGAGGGTGAAAATTAAGGCTAATTCCCCATTTACCAATGTGCCCCCAACTACAACTAGTATATGGCATTAATGACAGCCTGGGGTCCTTTGGATAATTACTACAAACTCAATGAAATATAGAACACAGGAAAACAGAGTATCAATAAAATTCTACATACTCTAAAATAGTGAGGATGAATATCTCATTAGGGAACACAAAAATTAACCAGCACCTTGTGGAGAGATTTATTTCTACTTCCTCCATGCAATCTTTTTTTGTTGTTTGTTTGTTTTTTTATCCAGTGTCTAGCTAGGATGATGGTTTAAAAACAATATTGATGATGGTGATAACAATTAGCATTTAAGTGGCTACTAGATGCTGGGCCTGTACATATATGCATATGTACACATAATAGTGTGTAGATTTTATATATATATACAAAGATTGTATTTGCTTAAAAATGCTCTTTACTTTGTAAGTATAAAGAGACACTTTCATCATCAAAACCTAAACTCATTAGGATTATTTTTATCATATATTAACAGGCAAACTATGCCAATAAATATTGTATTTTAATTTGTAAAAAGTTATTATAAACCCCTGGGGCTCAGAGTATACCTCAGTTGTATCACACTTGAATGGCATGTGTAAGGCCCTACATCTATCCTCAACAGTAAAAATATATAAAAATTTTTACACCTTCTTGAGCCCCATATAATTCTACTAAATACCCTGAATTGCTAATTGAAGGTCTAGTAATTGGGTAGAATGGGGGAGCTGCTTATGTGTTTCATCTACCAGTTCTGACCTATAATTTCTACAACTGCACATAGAAATTAAACAGTATTGGCCTCTCAACCATAGATCTTTATTGAGCAAAGCTTCCTGCACAAATGAAGCAACTGAAAGATGAAGACTCATAACTAGTTGAAATGTTACAAAGCAACATTTCTGGTATAAGTCTCTTGAAAGGGTGTCAAGGACCAAATGTGTTTGGCAGTTTTCCATCATAATAATAAAATACCAAAGGTTATTATGTTAGAAAGAGGAGAGTTTTATTTTGGTTTCTGGTTTTGGTGATTCCAGTCCAAGATTAGGTATACTCACTGCTTCAGGCTGTGATGGGTGTGCTAGATGTCTGTCAGAGAGAAAATGGTAGATCAAAAACACTCAATTCATGAGCCAGGAGTTCCTCTGAACTGAAACATTTTTTCCAGGAGGGAAAGAGGAGCTCCAGAGACTCCAGAGACTCAGGAGGTGAACAAATCAAGTGTCTAGGAAAGGCACAGCTTTCCCAGGGTTGTACAAGCAGTATATAACTTCTGGAGGCTGGAGCCGGGGACTCCAACCAGGGTAACTTCCAAGAGGAGATTCTTAGACTTGTTGAGCTACCAGGATCTGAAGCAGAGACTGCCAGATTTTCAGCTTTCACTTGCCTCAACCCATGTTAGGGTGGGATTTTTGGTAATGTAGCTACTTTTGAAGTCATCCCTACTCCTTTACATAGTCAGTCACCCATACTCCTGTAAGTAACCCCCAAAACCAAGCTGAACTTTAACGTAATTGTTACTTTATTCTGCTGCGGGTTTCCCAAGCAAAGGTCATTTCAACAGACAAATGTCTTACACAATCAGGAGACAAAGAAGGTACTAGATTATCACAATCCTCTTCAGCAACATGCCCCTGGTGACCTCCTGACAGTCCTATTATCTGCTGATAGTTCTAACTTGAGGGAGAAGTTTTAAGCATGTGGCCCATTGGGAGAGACTCGCCCAAACAATAGCTAAATATTGGGATTAATGAGATATAGCCTATACAGGATAAGAAAGATGGAGAGCTCTGCTTAAGAGAACACACTGTTGTCACAGAAGACCAAAGGTTAGCTGCCAGGAGCCAGATCCATCAGCTCCAGAAGGATGTGATACGTCTCACATCTGTGGACACTTGCACTAACATACATATAACTACACACAGACACACATAATTAAAAATCAAAATAATGGCTGAAGCTACAGCTCATCAGTTAAGAGAGCTCTCTGTTCTCCAGAGGACCCAGATTTGGTTCCCACCACCCCCATCAGGCAGCTCTCAACTACCTGAACTACCTGTAATTCTAGTTCAAAGGCACCTGACACACTCTGAGTACCTGCAGGCATGCGGAACACATAGACTTCACACACACACACACACACACACACACACACACACATACACACACACACACACACACACACTATAAAATAATTTTTTTTTTAGTATTTTAAGACAGGGTCTCTCTACATAGCCCTGGCAACCCTGGAACTCACTATATTAGCCAGGCTGGCCTCAGACTCACAGAAATCCACCTTTTTCTGCTTTCCTCCCAAGTGCTGGGCAAAATATGTCTTTTTTTTTTTTTTTAAGAAAAACTGCAAACTGACAGTGTCATGGGAGTGTTTCAAAGGGAATTTATAAAAGCTCTTATCAAAGTAGCCTTCTGGAGATGTACAGGGAACAATTCAGAAATACTTGCCTTCAGCAAAGAGTTGCAATAAAGGAGAAAAGTGAAGAAGGAGAAATAAATGGTGTTTTAAGACGCCGTTATTTTGGTTCTGACTAAAACTTCAACTCAGATCTCACTTGAGAACCCCTCAGGAAGCATCTCAATGGGAAAGGAAAGCAGGATGCTAGAATTGTTGAAATCTATCAGCCTTCAAAATTTATTTTAACAACAAACAAAATGTTCCCAACTACTCTCTTATCAAATGTGACAATCAGCTAGTAAGTGAGGGTATCAGGACCCACTTTATAGTGATATGTGAGTATGGTTTTTTCCTTCTGAGTTTCATATTTTTATTAAATTCAATTATGTGAACCTATTTTTTGTAAAATTCTTTAGAAATTTTCATATATAAATACTGAGTAAATAGAGAGTATATGAGTAAATATAGAGGAGTGGTTCTCAGCCTTCTTAATCTGTGACTCTTTAATACAGTTCCTCATGTTGTGGTTACTCCTAACAGTAAGATTATTTTTGTTGCTACTTCATAACTGCAATTTGGCTACTGTTATGAATCATAATGTAAATATCTGTGTTTTCCAAAGGTCTCAGTCGAACTCTGTGACAGGGTCATTGGGGCCCCCAAAGGGGACATGCCACACAAATTGAGAACCACTGGTATAAAGAGAGAGCCTATTTTCACATCCTCATTCTGTTACCTTCTCACATCTTCCTCTCTCTCCCACTGAAATTTTCCTCCTCTTTCCCTCCTACTTTTTAAGAATATTTCTTATTGTTTTGATCTTTGTTGCAAATTTCATACCATGCACCCTTATCCCACACATCTCCTACCTCCCCTAAGACCCACCTTCCACCCTTGCAACCTCTCCCAACAGATTAAAAAAAAAATCTTACTATGGAAGCTGTAGTGTGTCAGTGTGTCCCACAGTATTCCATTTTGTCCACACTTTTTTTGTTTGGAAATGTTCATTACAATGACTCTTTAGGCTGGTATGAGACTTCTGGCTTCTGTTAATTTGTCAGTACTGGAATCTCACTGGGGCTCCTTTTAGATATGCTATGTCATGGAGATCCTGTAGCTCTGGGACTGTAGAACTGGCCTCTTCATGCACTCCACCAGTTCATCCATGAGGTAGACATTCAGGTGGGCCAATTCACAGCACTGGTTCTGGGCTTGCAACCCCCACATCTACAGCTAACTTTACTGTACAGCCCAGATGAGGTATAGGGTATGCTCTCCCTAGTGCTACAGCATGTGAATGGCAGGGACAGCTCTCCTGCTCTAGTGACCTCATTGGGGCCAGATGTCCTGTCTCCCACTGGCAGTGAGGGGAAAAGGGAGGGGAAAGGAACCTCTTCCTCTCCAACACCACTACATAGTAGACAAAAAGCAGGGCTGGCTCTCCCACACTCACACCCTCAGGGAGAGATCACCCATAACCCCCACATCCAAGGCCACCTGCACTGAGCTGCCCAGCCAAGGTGCAGGGCCTGCTCTCCCAAGTGCAGCTGGTGACAGACAGGACTAGCTCCCCTGCTTTCAAGACCCCAGGACTAAATCTCCCACCTGCTATGGGTGATGAGGGGTGAGGGAGAGGACAGTAGCTCCATTTCTCCACCACTTACTTGTTCCTCTTAGTGATCCCTGGGCTCTCTGAGTATCTGGACTGGTCTCAGGAGTGGTCTCAGGAGTGGTCTCAGGAGTGGTCTCAGGAGTGCTATGCCTCACTTGTGCTTTGCCCATTATGGTACCTGGCAGGGGTCATCTCCATCATGGTCTGACCCCCAGACCCGCATGGCACCAGACTGGTGTTCATCTCAGGCTAGCTCCCTATCCAGGCCCCATGGTACCAGTCTGGTGGTTGTCTCAGGCTCGCTCCTTGCCCAGTTCCCCCAAGTGGCCATCTGCCTGGGGTCCATGGTGCCAGGCTGGGTACTTTTTGTCTTTGGCTTGTTTCCTGTCCTGAGAACCCATCTGAGCTTGCACAGTGCTGGACTGTCACAGGCTCGCTCCTTATCTGGGTGGTCTCAGGCTTGTTTATTTTTTTTGTTGTTTTTTGTTTTTTGTTTTTTTTTTTCAGGGAATGTTAGGCTACTAACATTCCTAATCATTCAGATATAGGTCAGAACACTGAATGTAGACATAGCCTCTCTCCTCTTTGCAACCTACTGATGCACATGTGACAGAGCAGCCACATCTGCAACATCTCTAAGCACAGGTCCCCTCCTACTTTTGTGTGTGTCCCACTGAATTGAGTTAGGATTGTCTGTATGAGCATATATGGAACAGCTATTCAGTGGAGCATGGGAAACTTCTCACTAGCTACACCACTGAAAAAAATGATACATACACCTCACCCTCAGAAACCACAAACTGGAGTAACTCCTCACTTTATATGACTCTCCACATCCATATTGCAATGTTGATAGATGCAATATTGTGCAGGTCTTGTGTAAATAGCCACAGCTGTAGTGAGGTCTTGTAACAGCTGGCTGGGCAGTATCCAGAAGACAGCACTTCACAGTGCTTCTCCTCATCTTCCTGCTCTTACACTCTCTCAAGTCTCTCTTCCATAAGTTCCTAAGCCTTGGAATGGGTAATATAGATGTTCCATTTAAGGCTGAACATTCAATAGTCACCTCCTCTAAGCATTTTGACCAGTTGGAAGTGTGTGCATTAACTGTAACCACTATAAAAAGAAGGTTCTCTGATGAAGACTAATCAGTGTATATAAGGATCAGAGATAGAAGGACCCTGTGATAGACTGTATAAGAATGGCTTCCATAGACTCAGGTATTTGAATGCTTAGTCACCAGGGAGTGGAACTGTTTGAAAGATTAGAAAGATTAGGAGGCATAGCCTTGTTGGAGTAAATGTATCACTGGGAGTGAGCTTTGAGGTTTCAGAAATTCAAGCAGGCACATGAAGTTGAATATTGCTCTTTCAATATCTGTAAAGAATTGTGTAAGAATCTTGATGAGGAATACATTTAATCTGTAGATTGCTTTTGGAAAAAATGGCCATTTCTACTATGTTAGTCAGACCCATAAGCATGGGGCATCTTTCCATCTTCTGTTATCTTCTTCAGTTTCTTTCTTCAAATACTTGAATTTCTTGTTATACAGGTCTTACATTGCCTGGTTAGAATTATCCCAAAATCTTTTATATCATTTGTGGCTATGGGAAAGGGTGCTGTTTCTCTGACTTCTTTCTTAGTTCATTTGTTGTTTATATATAGGAGGGTTGTTAATTTTTTTTATTTTTTATTTTTTTAGCTAATCTTGTATTCAGCCACATCACTGTAGGAGTTTCCTAGTAGAATTTTTGGGGTTGCTTATTTATACTATCATATTATCTGCAAATAGTGATACTTTGACTTCTTCCTTTCCAATTTGTATCCTCTTGATCTGTCTTATTGCTCTTGTTAGAACTTCAAGTACTGTATTGAATAGATATGGAGAGAGTAGACAACCTTACCTTGTTCCTGGTGTTAGTGGAATTGCTTTGTTTTTCTCCATTTAATTTGATGTTGGCAATAGACTTGCTGTAAATTGCCTTTATTATGTTGAGGATTGACATTCTTATCTCTGATCTCTCTAAGACTTTTATCATGAAGGGATGTTGGATTTTGTCAAAGTTTTTTCATCATCTAATAAGATGACTGTGTGCTTTTTTTCTTTCAGTTTGTTTATATGGTGGATTACTGATTTTCATACATAGATTCATCCCTGTATCTCTGAGATGAAGCCTATTTGATCATGGTGGATGATCTTTTTTATTTAATCTTGGATTTGGTTTGCGAGTATTTTATTGAGTATTTTCGCATCTATGTTCATGAGGGAAATTGCTCTGTAATTCTCTTTGTTGAATCTTTGTGTGGTTTGGGTATCAGGGTGACTATGGCCTTGTAAAACTAGTTGTGCAATGTTCCTTCTATTTATATTCCTTTTTCCAATATATGGTTTTGGCTTCTTTGTCAAAAATCAAGTGATCATAGGTGCATGGATTTGGATCTTCAATTCAATTCCATTGATCAGCCTGTCTGTTTCTATGCCAATACTAAGCATTTTTTATTGCTATTGCTCTGTAGTACCACTTAAAATAATGTATGGTGATGCCTCCAAAAGTTCTTTTATTGTACAGGATTATTTTAGCTATTCTGGGTTTTTTGTTTTTCCTCATGAAATTGAGAATTGCCCTTTCAAGGTCTGTAAACAATTGTATGTTGGTATTTTGATGGGAATTGCATTGAATCTGTAGATTACTTTTGGTATTAACATAATAAAAATGATTATTGATCCATGAGCATGGGAACTCTTTCCATCTTCTGATATCTTCTTCAATTTATTTCTTCAGAGATTTGAAGTTCTTGTCATACAGGTCTTTTGCATGCTTGATTAGAGTTACTCCAAGATATTTTATGCTATTTGTGGCTATATTAAAGAATCTTTCCCTAATTTTTCCTCAGCCCATTTATCTTTTTTATAAAGAAGGCCTACTGATTTTTTTTGTATCCAGCCACTTTGCTGAGTTCATCAGCTGTAGGAATGCCCCAGTAGAATTTTGGGGCTCACTTATGTATACCATCATCCCATCTATGAACAGTGATACTTTGACTTCTTCCTTTCCAATTTCTATCCCAATGATCTCCTTTAGTTGTCTTATATCTCTGGCTAGAACTTCAAGTACTATATTGAAGAGAGATGGAGAGAGTGGGCAGCCTTGTCTTGTCCCTGATTTTAGTGGAATTGCTTTGAGTTTCTTTCCATTTAATTTGATGTTGGCTATCAACTTGCTGTATATTGCTTTTATTATGTTTAGGTATGGGCCTTGTATCCCTGATCTGTCCAAGACTTTTATCATGAAGGAGTGTTGGATTTTGTCAAAGGCTTTTTCAGAATCTAATGAGATGATCATGTGATTCTTTTTCTTTTAGCTTGTTTATGTAGTGGATTAGATTGTTGGATTTTTCATATGTTAAACCATCCCTGGGATGAAACCTACTTGATCATGGTGTATGATAATTTTGATGTGTTCTTGGATTGGTTTGCAAGTATTTTATTGAGTATTTTTGCATAAATGTGCAAAGACCATAAGTGAAATTGGCCTGAAATTCTCTTTTTTTTGGGGGGGGGTCTTTGTTTGGTTTAGGTATCAGGGTGCCTGTGCCCTTATAGAATGAGATTGACAGTGTTCTTTCTGTTTCTATTTTGTAGACTAGTTTGAGGAATATTGCTGTTAACTCGTACTCCACCAAATTTGAAAACCTAACCAAAATGGACAATTTTCTTGATAGATTCCACCTTCCAAAGTTAAATCAAGATTGGGTTAACAGATTAAATAGCCCTATAATCCCTAAGGAAATAGAAACAGTCATTAAAAATCTCCCAACGAAAAAAAGCCCAGGGCCAGATGGTTTCAGTACAGAATTTTACCAGCCTTTTAAAGAAGAGCTATTATCAATACTCTTCAAATTCTTCCACAAATAAGAATCAGAAGGAACACTGCCAAACTCATTCTATGAGGCCAGAGTCACCCTGATTCTTAAATCACATAAAGACACAACAAAGAAAGAGAATTTCTGACCAATTTCCCTCATTAACATAGCTGCAAAAATACTTAATAAAATACTGGCAATTCGACTCCAAGAACACACCAAAAATATCATTCAACATATGAAAATCCATCAACATAATTCACCATATAAACAAGCTGAAAGAAAAAAAACCCACATGATAATCTTGCTAGATGCTGAAAAAGCATTTGACAAAATCCAACACCCCTTCATGCTAAAAGTCCTGGAGAGAACGGGCATAGAAGGACCATACCTAGAAATAATAAAGTCAATATACAGCAAGCCAGTAGACAACATCAAATTAAATGGAGAGAAACTTGAAAACCAATTTGCTTCTCTTTGTCTGCAAATCTTTCAAATCTTTTATTGCCTTGTCTGTTTCCTGTTCATGCTGGGCTGTGTTGGCTTGGAGGTCTCTAATGGTATTCCCCATTGTTTTAATTTGTAAAATTGAGGATTCTTTGTACTCTTTTAGTGATTTGATTTCTTCTTGAAAGGACTCCATCATTTTCCTAAGTATACATTTGTCATCATTTTCATGTGTTTCAGCTGTGCTGGGTTGTTCAGGGCTTGCTGTGTTAACCTCACTGCATTCCATTGGAGTCATATTTCCCTGATTTTTGTCAGTTTTGTTCTTTCGCTGACCTTTAGCCATCTGGTTGCCCTAAGCTGATTGGTCCTGATGTCTTCTGGACCCTTTCAGTGGCACTGCTGGTCCTCTTTAGGGCATTGTGGTGACTGTGTGAATATTGGGCACCCAGGTAGCCAGGAGGTACCTCTATCTGGCAGTTGGGGCTGCCTCCCAAGACCCTGCAGTAGTCTGACGTGGGGGAGACTGTACTGGTGCAGGAAGAGCAGCCCTTTGCCATGTCTGCGCACAATGTTTTTCCAAGTGATTGTATATCCAGTAGAGGGAACTTTATGTCCAACACCTTTCTGGGTAAGCCTGGATATGCTTGTGTCTCCCTGCCAACCACTCAGCTGGAGATAAATCTTGGTGAACCTGCCATTCTCCTGTATGGAATGCCAGCGTGGAAGCTGGGTGCTCCAGAGGCTGCTGAGTACTGCTGTCTAAGGTTTGGAGCTATTCCTTGAGTATTTGTGTGGCTTTTGCCTGCTTCTGTGGCAGAGTCCACACTGGTATCTGTTTTGCAGCAGGCTCTGAGCTGGCCTCTGCTCTAGGTCCCCAGCCTCTGCCCCAAGCCGCTGACCTCTGCTTTGGGCCCCAAGCCTGTCCACTTGCTGGGTTTTTGAGTGGCTCTTGCACTTCCTTGACCTGGGTTCCAGGGCACATCATACCATGCCCTGCTGCCTGGGTCCATGCCGCACTGGACCCCGCCCAGTGGTCTGTGTTCTGCACCGTGCCCAGCAGCCTGGGTAAGTCTGCGTGGGTCCCCAATGGGTTCTGTGCTGTGCTGAACCCAGTGGCCTGGGTTCTGCTGCTCTGTGCTGCCTGGGGTCCCCACCCAGCGGCCTGGGTAAGTCTATTTACCTGAGTGTCTGAGGGTCCCACGAGGGACCCCCACTAATCCCTGGGTTCGCCAGGTGTTTCCCTGTGGGTTCACACTTCTCAGGATGTTGATCAGCTTGTTTATCTTTCTGCGATGTTGTAGCTATTTTCTCCCAAGCTCAAAATGTGTCCCTGCCGACTGCCATCATCTTGGATTTCGCCTCTCCAATTTTTTTATGAAGGCACTTAGTGCAATGAACTTTCCTCTTAGCACTATTTTCATTGTTTCCCATAAGTTTAGGTATATTGTGCCTTGATTTCCATTGAATTTTACAAAGTCTTTATTTTCTTTTTTTATCTCTTTTCTGACCCATTGGTCATGGAGTAGTAAGTTGTTCAGTTTCCATGAATATATAGGCTTTCTATTGTTTCTGTTGTTGTTGAAGTCTAGCTTTAATCCACATTGATTTGATAAAATATAAGGGCTTGCTTCAATTTTCTTGTATCAGTTGAAGTTTGCTTTGTGACTCTTTGTGACTGACTATATGGTCAATTTTGGAGAAGGTTCCATGAGGTGCTAAGAAGAAATTATATTATTTTGTGTTTGGGTGAAAAGTTCTGTAGACATCAATTATATTCATTTGGTTCATAATATCTGTTAGTTTCTTTATTTCTCTGTTCAGTTTCTGTCTCTAGGTCCTGTCCATAGGTGATAGTGGTGTGTTAAGTCTCCCACTATCAATGTGTGGAGATTGATGTGTGATTTAAGCTTTAGTAATGTTTCTTTTACAACTGTGGGTGTGAACGGAATGAAAATTTTAGAGACCCCCTTGGCAGGCAGTGAAGCCAGGCCCGCTGGGTTCCAGGAACTTAGATGATCATAAAAAGGGTGGAACCAAGAATAAAGATCAGTCGAGTCATGAGCCCCAGGTTCCAGGAACTAGTTAATCATAAAACAGATGACTATCTTGGGCCCCAGGTTCCAGGAACTGGCTGACCACAAAGTAGATAGCGAAATAAGATTAGGTTCATTCCTGAGAAAAACAAGTATAGGGTGTGTTTCCTGCTAATTAACTAAAGAATGAGTTGGTACTTTCCACTTGTGATTTCCCCCACCCCCTTAATCTGTGGTGCTCCCCAATAAAACCTTCACCCTCAGGCAGCTGGGCGTCTCGAACTCCTCTACCCCTGCATGGGATACGAGTTGCGCCCTCAGTTCACTGACTCCCCGAAATAAACCTCTTGCAATTTCATCAAGAAGGTCTCTTGCGAGTTTTTGGGTGGCCGTGATATCCCGAGTGTCGGGAGAGGGACTTCCCTCCCCCGGGTCTTTCAGGTGCCCTTCTATTTAGGGCATAGATGTTCAGAATTGATATGTCCTCTTTGTAGATTTTTCCTTTGAGGAGTATGAAGTGTCTTTCTCCATCTCCTGGATTAATTTAGGTTGAAAGTATTTTATTAGATATTAGAATGGCTACTCCAGTTTGCTTTTTGGGTCTGTTTGTTTGGAAAACCTCTTTCTAGCCCTTTACTCTGAGGCAATGCCTATCTTTGATATTGAGGAATGTTTCTTTTGTGCAGCTGAATGATGTTTTTGCATCCATTCTGCTGGTATGTGTCTTTTTATTGGGGAATTGAGTCCATTGATAGATATTGAGAGATATTAATGACCAATGATTGTTAGTTCCTGTTGTTTTGATGTTCTTTTTTTTCCAGGGGAAACAATTTATTTCAGGTTACAGTTCTATAGTATAGTCCATCACTGAGAGAAGTCAGTATAGTTTAAACATGCAAAATATTGGAGACAGGAGATGATACAGACTGATTTCTGGCTTGCTTCTCATGACTTGATCACTGATTTCTGGCTTGATTCTCGTGACTTGTTCAGCCTGCTTTCTTATAGCACCCAGGGCCACCAAATCAAAGATGGTACTACCATCAATGAACTGGGCCTTAACATCTATCACCAATCTTAAATACACCACATGCTTTCTCACATGCCAATCTGGTGGGGGCATTTCAGTTGAAGTTTTCTCTTCTAAAATAGTTCTAATTCTTGACAAGTTGGTATAAAAAGTAGGTAACATTGACATGCTGAATATTTGTCATATTTTTTATATTCAGACATTATGTATATGTGGTGTTAACATAAATTACATTTTAATAAACACTTCTTTCTGTGATTGATGATAAGATAGGCACACAGTTCATGGCTTTATATCAATAATTCATTGTTTTTCTGAATTTTCTTATTAGCTTCTAATGGTCGTGAATTTTGTAAAGAACTCTGTATAGAAAGTCATGTAATCTATGATATTACATTTTATGTCTTCCTTTGAATATTTTCCTCCTTTCCAAACTTAATGATATAATCATAAATGATGAAAATTAAATATTATTCTCTATCATATTGACATATATTTTCTTTCAAAATTTTATTAAGATATAAATTTAAAAATATATATACTCTGGTGATTTTATGCATATACACACTAGGCAGTGACTGTTATTATTTCAGAGTTGCCACTATTTTCTGCAGAAAGAATAGTGAAGCTGTACATATAAATTCACAGATTTATATGTGAGTACAATATAAATATACTGTAAAATGTTATGTAAAAATATACAGTACAGCATAATTAGTTGCAGTTATAATAGTAAATGTTAGAGCATGAGCACTTATCCTTTGTGAGTTACTAAAAAACTATTCCCTTTGAGCAATATTTGGCCACTGTCCCTTCTCTAGACCCTGCACAAATAATTGTACTCTACTTATAGAAATTCTCAAAATTTGGGAAATTCCATCTACAAATTAAATCATTTCATGTATGACTTCCTGTGTCTGCTTTATTCCATTTTACACATGCCATAGAGATTGATCCATGTATTTGCAAATGAGCAAATTTATCACTTCATGCATGAGTAAATTTCTATTACCTACAGATGTGTCATATTTTCTTTATTTATTCATCCATCAATAGTCACTTATCCTTACATATAGTTATTATGGATAATGTTGCAATCATATGAGAAAACAGAATTATTTTTCAGGTTCTGATTTGAATTCCCTCGGATTGATACTCAAAGATAAAAGTTTTGGGTTGTATGGTAATTCTGTTTTGAATTTTGGAAAGGCTTTCCTTTTCAAAGTGACTATAAACATGGATACCACTACCAACAGAACACATTTGTTTACATTTCTTTAGATGCTTACCAACAATAGTATCTCATCATTCTGAAAAGATCTGCTCAAAATCACTGTGGCATCTAAAGAATAATAATAAAATAAAACATCAAAACAAGCAAATTAGAATATGACTAAACAAGTGAGTATTCCTTAGATGCCTGTTTACTTTCTTTTTTTATTATTTTTCCTTTATTTTTTATTTCTTCAAGTGACATCTCAATCGCAGTCCCTTCCCTATTCCCCCTCCAGTCCCACCCTCCCACCCTCAACCCCTCATCCTCTTCCCTTTTTTTTTCTTTTAAGTTTAATGTATATCTTAATTCCCCCTACAGTTTCCCCGTTCAGTCCAACAAATGGCTCTTTCTCTTATAATAAAATAACAAATACAATACAGTACAACAGAGGTAATTAGGCCACAGTTATGAGGGTTATATGGCTTAACGTACATTCCCAATGACCAGTCCATATGTATTTGGTTCCTGACTTTAACATTCTACTATCTAACCATCTCCATGAGTTTAAAGTTCTATATCTGACTCAACATTCATACTAATTGCAACACAATTTTAAAAGTATCTTCTTAGATATATAACACTCTCTTGACTCCTAAACAACTCAAAATTTAATTATGAGACTCTATCTATCTGTTCTTCAATCACCTCAGAGACCTGAGAGGGATAAATATATCTGATTTTATAGGAAGTACAGGTCCTGCGGCTTCCCAAACTAAGAAATGACATACCAATGGCTGCCTGGACAGTTCCCATTTTCTCTCCATATATTACAGCATTGCTCTTCAGTCGTTTGGCCCCGCTTCTCTGACAGACATTGATTGTAGAGCAGGGTTTATGAAGGACTTACCTACCCTGTCTTGGCAGAGCTAGGCTGTCGACTTACCTGCTTCCAGGTTTTGTCCTTTTGGACAGGATTCTGTCTACAGCTGGAGCGAGGGGCTTTTCCTACGAAGATATAGGCTTGCGACTAATTCAATCATCTCCCACTGGAGATTCTTCGATGCTCATCTTCTACTTGGAGGAGAATAGGGGGTGCTGTCAGAAGTTGATATGTCTTGATATAAAAAAATCTAAAGTTACGAAAACATCTTTGAATGCCATATTCTGCAGATCTCTTGAGGTTTTTGAAGAGGCCCTATCTATCTCTTATATTAGGGTAAGCAGATGTTGCTTGTCTCTTAGCGGGTTTATTTCTGATTAGCTTAGCAAGTAACTAAAATAGGCTGTCATAGTACCTAACTGAATGACCGGCTTGCATAACCATTAGTTTGCATTTCTTAATTATCCTAAACAGTTTATGACAGTTAGTAGTAAAAGGCCGAAATATCACATTTCATTTTTTTTCTTTACCTCCTAACCCTTCCATCCAATTTCTCTGGGGTGGGGTGTCCTTATATAACAGTCCTTCATCTCAGTTGAGAGGTCGTATGAGGGCCAAGAGCCTCTTCATTCATTGGGGATCTACGAAGCAGTACCATCAGTGAAAAGTGTCTCGTTGCCTGGGAGAGAGAACTACTAAACAAACAATACAATAAGCATACAATAGGTAGAAAAGACTAAAATATAGAAAAAATATAACTAATATATAAAAAAATAATAAAAATTAAAAATAAAAAGTCTATGTCCAAGTTCCCTTTGGTGTGTTAGTTGTAGTATTGATACCTTCTACTATATAGCTAAAATCCTACTAAAAGTGAATAGATGCCATATGTGTCCTTCTGAGTCTGGGTTAGTTCACTCAGGATGAGCTTTTCTAGTTCCATCCATTTGGCTGCAAATTGCATAATTTCATTGTTCCTGATAGCTGAATAATAATTCCATTGTGTAGATGTACGACAGTTTTTTAACCCATTCTTCGGTTGAGGGACATCTGGGTTGTTTCCAGTTTCTAGCTATTACAAATAAGGCTGCTATAAACATAGATGAGGAAACTTCCTTATGATTCCGTGAAGAGGCATTTGGGTGTACACCCAGAAGTTGTATGGCTGGGTCCTGAGGCAGAGCTAGTCCAAGTTTTCTAAGATATCGCCAGACTGGCCTCCATAGTGGTTGCACAAGCCTGTATTCCCACCAGCAATGGAGTAGGGTACCCCTTTCTCCACACCCTCGCCAGCATGTGTGTCATTTGAGTTTTTGATCCTAGCCATTCTGACAGGTGTGAGATGTAATCTCAGAGTCGTCTTGAGTTGCATTTCTCTGATGATTAAGTATGTTGAGCATTTCTTTAAGTGTCTCTCAGCCATTAGGGATTCCTCCTTTGTGAATTCTCTATTTAGCTCTGTCCCCCATTTTTTGATTGGATTATTTGGTTTCTTGGCATTTAATTTCTTGAGTTCTTTGTAGATTTTGGATATTAGCCCTCTGTCAGATGTGGGGTTGGTGAAGATTTTCTCCCAGTCTGTAGGCTGCCGTTTTGTTTGAATGACAGTGTCCTCGTAGAATGAGTTTGGCAATGTTCTTTCAGATTCTATTTTGTGAAAGAGTTTGAAAAGTATTGGTGTTAGCTCCTCTTTGAAGGTCTGGTAGAATTCCATGCTAAAGCCATCTAGCCCTGGGCTTTTTTTAGTTGGAGATTTTTAATGACTGATTCTATTTCCTTATGGGTTATAGGGCTGTTTATCTGTTTATCTGATCTTGATTTAGCTTCGGTAGGTGGAATCTATCAAGAAAATTGTCCATTTCACTTAAGTTTTCAAATTTGGTGGAGTATAGATTTTTAAAGTAGGATCCAAATATTCTCTGGATTTCCTCAATGTCTGTTGTTATTTCTCCCTTTTCATTTCTGATTTTGTTGATTTGTGTTTTCTCCCTCTGTCTTTTAGTTAATTTGGCTAAGGGTCTGTCTATTTTGTTGATTTTCTCGAAGAACCAACTCTTGGTTTCATTGATTCTTTGTATAGTACTTTTTGTTTCTAAGTTGTTGATTTCAGCCCTGAGTTTGATGATCTCCTGCCTTCTGCACCTCTTGGGAGTGTTTGCTTCTTTTTTTTCCAGTTCACCCAGTTTAGCTGTTAATTCGCTAATATGAGCTGTCACAATTTTCTTTTTGAAGGCATTTGGTGCTTTGAACTTTCCTCGTAGCACAGCTTTCATTGTGTCCCATAGGTTTGGGTATGTTGTGTCTTCATTTTCGTTGGATTTTAAGAAGTCTTTGATTTCCTTCTTTATTTCTTCCCTGACTCAGTGGTCCTCTAGTAAAGAGTTGTTCAATTTCCATGTGAGTGTAGACTTTCTGTTGATTCTTTTGCTATTGAAGTCCAGCTTTATTCCATGGTGGTCTGATAAGATACAAGGGGTTATTTCAATTTTCTTGTATCTGTTGAGGCTATCTTTGTGTCCAACTATATGGTCGATTTTGGAGAAGGTTCCGTGAGGTGCTGAGAAGAAGGTGTATTCTTTTGTGTTTGGGTGAAACGTTCTGTAGAGATCTGTTAGGTCCATTTGGTTCATGATCTCTGTTAGACTCATTATGTCTCTGTTTGGCTTCTGTCTTGATGATCTGTCCATAGTTGTGAGTGGAGTGTTGAAGTCTCCCACTATTAAAGTATTTCGATCGATGTGCGATTTAAGTTTTAGAAGCGTTTCTTTTATAAATGTAGGTGCCTTTGTATTTGGGGTATAGATGTTCAATATTGAGATGACCTCTTGGTATATATTTCCTTTAATGAGTATGTAATGCCCTTCTCTGTCTTTTTTTATTAACTTCAATTGGAAGTCTATTTTGTTTGATATTAGGCTGGCTACTCCAGCTTGTTTCCTGGGTCCATTTGCTTGGAAGACCTTGTCCCAGCCCTTTACTCTGAGGTAGTGTTTATCTTCAATAGTGAGATGTGTTTCTTGTATACAGCAAAAAGATGGGTCTTGTTTACGGATCCAGTCTGTAAGTCTGTGTCTTTTTATTGGTGAGTTGAGTCCATTGATGTTGATGGATATTAGTGACCAGGGGTTGTTATTTCCCATTATTTTGGTATAGCTGGATGTCTTGTGTTTCTTTTTGTTTAGTTGCTGTGGAGGTTTCTATTTCCTCTGTTTTCTTCTCTGTGTTGGAATTTTCCTTCTTGGATCTTCTGTAGGGCTGGGTTTGTGAGGAGATATTGTTTGAATTTGATTTTGTCATGAAATATCTTGTTTTCTCCTATGTTGATAGAGAGTTTTGCTGGGTATAGTAGTCTGGCTGGGCACCTATGTTCTCTCAGGGCTTGTAGGACATTTGTCTAGGCCCTTCTAGCTTTTAAAGTTTCTGAGGAGAAGTCAGGTGTGATTCTGATGGGTCTGCCATTGTATGTGACTTGGCCTTTTTCTCTTACAGCTTTTAATATCCTTTCTTTGTTCTCTACATTTGGAGTTTCTATTATTATGTGGCGAGAGGAGTTTCTTTTCTGATCTAATCTGTTTGGTGTTCTGTAAGCCTCTTGGATTTTTACTGGCATCTCTTTCTTTAGGTTTGGGAAGTTTTCTTCTATGATTTTGTTGAAGATATTTCCTGGACCATGGAGTCGGGAGTCTTCTCTTTCCTCTATGCCTAATAATTCTTAGGTTCTGTCTTTTCATTGAGTCCTTGATTTCTTGGATGTTGTGGGTGAGAGATTTTTTAGCCTTCTCATTTTCTTTGGATGTTGTACTGATTTCTTCCATCGAATCTTCCATGCCTGAGATCCTTTCTTCCATCTCTTGCATCCTATTTTTCATACTCACATCCATAGTTCCTGTTCTCTTCTCTTGATTCTCCATTTCCTCTTTTAACTCTGACTGTGTTTTCTTTATTGTTTCCATTTCTATTTTCATGTCTTGAATGGTAGTGTTCGTTTTGTATGTTTCCTTCTCCAGTTTGCTTGTTTTTGTCTGGAGATCTTTCATTGCTTTATCCTTTTCCTGTTCAAGCTGGGTCACCTTGGCTTGGAGCTCTTTAATGATGTTATTCATTGTTTTGACTTGTAGAATTGTGGCTTCTTTTAATTCCTTCATAGTTTTAAGTTCTTCTTGAAGGGACTTTATCACTTTCCATAATGTAGAATTGTCATCGTTTTCTTGTGTTTCAGTTGTGGTGAGGTGGTTCGGGCTGGATGGAATAGCATTGCTTTCTTTTGTTGGAGACATTTCGCTTTGTTTTTTTGTTGTTGTTGTTGTTTTTGTCTCTGGCCTCTGGCCATGTGAAATTTTTTTTTTTTTTTGCTGTCTTCTGGACTTGGGTCCAAAGGGGGCACTGTGGTGTAGGAGTTGCCTTACTCCACCCCTATAAGGAGAGTCATTCAGTCCCGCCTCCCAGGTGGGGACCTAATTAATTCAGGTGGCGGAGCTGTTTACAAGTAAGCTCTGATTCCCCGCTGGAAGGGCCCTTACTAGTACAAAAGTTCAATATAGGACAGTTTCAAATATCTCACAGTTTGCCCAGGGTTGGTTCCTGTAGGGGGTAGATCTGCAGTTCATCTCCAATAGCCTTGCCACTCCCGAGGCTTGGAAGCTGGCCAGTGACGTCACAGACTGGGATCTGAAGGTGCTTTGCAGTGGAGCTACTTCACTTCCAAGGGTCGCAACCTTTCCCAGATAATTGGGTCGTCTGTGTGAGACGTGGGAGTGTCCAGCAGGGTGGGGATTATCTCTGAGTGGTTTCTGAATCTGCCGGCTGGGTATTAGGTTGGAACCTAATGGGGATTTCTCCTTTTGGGGGGATGGGTTATCCTGATTCCCTGGTCCAGAGGCTTCCTAGCATGTCCGAGAGTTGGAAGGGGCGTCCTGCCCAGGCATCTTCCGTGGTCCCTGTGTAGCTGGATGAGATTTAGAAGGAGTCATGCCCTTTGTACAGCATCCTGCAACACTTGCCGCCTTGTGACTGTTGACCCTGAAATCAAAATACGTTGCGCCGGCTGCCGCCATCTTGGATCCCCCCTGTTTTGATGTTCTTGTTGGTTGTGTGTGTGTGTGTGTGTGTGTGTGTGTGTGTGATTTGTTTGGTTTTGCTTCAGAGGAGTTATTTGTTACCTGTGTTTTCGTGGATGAAGTTAACCTCCTTGGATTGAAATTTTCCTTCTAGTATCTTCTGTAGGGATAAATTTGTACCAAGATATTGTTTTAATTTAGTTTTGTCATGGAATATCTTGTTTTCTCCATCTATGGTGATTGAAAGTTTTGCTAAGTATAGTATTCTGGGCTAGCATCTGTGTTCTCTTAAAGGCTACATGACGTCTGTCCAGGCCTTTCTGGCTTTTAAAGTTTCTGTTCAGAAGTCTAGTCTAATTCCATTAGATTTGCCTTTATATGTTACTTGGCCCTTATCCCTGTAGCTTTTAATATTCTTTCTTTGTCCTGCATGTTTAGTGTTTCAACTGTTATTATGTGGTGGGGGAAGTTTCTTTTTCTTTTTTTTCTTTTCTTTTCTTTTTGTGGGGGGCGGGGTTCCAGTCTACTTGGTGTTCTGTAAACTTCTTGTATGTTTATAAGCAGCCCTTTCTTTAGGTTAGGAAAGTTTTCTTCTATGATTTTGTTGAAGATATTTTCTGGGCCTTTTAACTGAGAGTCTTCTCCTTCTGCAGTTCCTATTGTTCTTAGGTTTGATCTTTTCACGGTGAACCAAATCTCCTGGATGTTTTGTGTTAGATACTTTTTAGACTTAGCTTTTTCTTTGACTGATACATCAATGTCCTCTAACATATCCTCTATGCCTGAGATTTTCTCTTCCATCTCTACTGTTCTGTTGGTGATACTTGTGTCTGTAGTACCTGATCTCTTTCCTAGGTTTTCCATCTCCTGAATTGTCTGTGTTTTCTTTATTTCCTCTATTTCCATTTTCATGTCCTAAACTATTCTATTCATTTCCTTCTATAGTTTGATTGTAGTTTCCCGTATTTCTTTAAGGGATTATTCATTTCTTTTACCTGTTTGATTGTATTTTTCTGAATTTCTTTGAGGGATGTATTTTCTTCTTCTAAGACCTCAATCATTTTCATAACATCAGAGTTAAGGTTATTTTCTTGCGCTTTAGGTATGATAGGGCATCCAAAGCTTGCTGTTGTGGGATATCTGGGATCTTGTGATGCCATGTAGTCCTTGGTTTTGTTACTTGTGTTCTTTCACTGACCTCAAGCTATCTGAATGTCCCTGGTGTTGAGTGATTGTTCCTGTTGCCCACTGGACCTCTTGCGAGTGCGTGTAGAGCCCTGGGCCAGAGACCGGATGGTCCTGGGAGTGGCAGCCCTCTTTGGGTTGCTGGGTTGGGCTGGAGGCTAGATTCAAGGGAGTAGCCTGCAACTCACCTCTGCTGGCTGTCTCAGTTGGACCAGTTGGATTGGAGTGGAGGGTGTCTAACTTGGGTGATCTTGAGGTCCTTGATCCCAACACCTCAAATCTGGAAGTCAGATAGATTCATGGACCAGAGGCCAAATCTGTTTGTCGCCAGGACTGGGAGCCCTCCCAGGACAGCAGGCAGTACAGATCACTGAAATTCTGGTAGATTCGTAGACCTGAGGCAGAATCTGTGTGTCATTTGGGTGAGTAGCCTTTCCCTAGTGCTGAAGGTTTTGGCAGCTGGCTGTTCCACTTGCACACCTCCTTGGTCTCAGCAGTTCACCTCTGAAAGTCAGGTGGATTCGTGGACCAGAGGTCTAATCTGTGTGTCACTAGACCAGGTAACTATGAAACTATAGAAAGTCTTGATTGTTTGGTGGAAATCATCCAATTGATATATGCAAACGCTGTAAGTCATATTAATGACTTCATGACAGGAGGTAGAAACCGCTGAGGCAGTGTAGGAGAGTAACTACACCCTCAGTCACCTATCTCCCAAAAAAGTCACAGTTTCAGGAATGCCTTACTGGAGGGAAGAATATCAGAAGAGAGTTCTAGCTCCAGGTTCCTTGTTACTCCTTCTTTGGAAAGAGCTCTCATATTGTATATTGAAATTGAAACTCCACTCAAGAACCAAATCCTTCCTGGTGACCAGCTTCAGAACTGGCCCTCCAGATTTAAAAGGTGAAAGGGGCTGTATCTGTTAACCAAGTTCAATCCATCTCCTAGATGATTTTAGTGTCCTATTCTTAAGGAACAAATGTTACAGGAGCCTAAACTGCCATCATTAATGAGGATCTGCTCCTCAGGGAATCTACTTCTGGCCCTCTGCTCCAAAGATTAAAACATTGCACAGTGCTGTTTCCTTCCTTAAGAGCTAATCCAGCTGGGGCTGTCAGTCATCTAGCTAAGAGATCACCCATAGAAAGACTGCCCTGCTAGGATGTGAGAGAAATAATTATCTCCTCACATACACAAAACCCACACTCAGTGCAATCTTTTACAGAGCTTCCGTAATATAGCCTCAGAGCCTGCCTGCTTCCTAACTCTTCCTGTTAGTCTTTCTGTCTCTTTCCTACGCATGCTTTTCCTAACACTTTGGGCTTCCTCACTCTTTCTCTGAAGCCCCACCCACACGCCCCATTGCATAGCTGGCCTGCCCTGGTTTTTTTGTTTTGTTTTGTTTTGTTTTGTTTTGTTTTCTGAAATCTCCTACTTTTTAAGCGCCTTTATTAACAAGACTAAAGACAGGACACTGTCCTAGTTAGGTTGCTATTGCTGTGATAAAACACTATGACCAAAGAAACTTGTGGAGGAAAGGGTTTATTATACTTACATTTCCACATCACTGTTCCTCATGGAAGGAAGTCAGCACAGGAACTCAAACAGGGTAGGAACCTGGAAGCAGGAGCTAATATAGAGACCACTGAGGAGTGCTACTTACTAATTTGCTCTCTGTGACTTGCTCAGCCTGCTTTCTTATAGAACTCAGGCCTACTAGCTCAGGGATAACACCACTGACAATGGGCTAGAGCCTCCCACATCAATCAATAAATAATAAAATACCCTACAGGCTTGCCTTCAGCCCAGTCTTATGGAGGAATGTTCTCAATTTAGGTTCCCTCTTCTCCAGTGACTGTAGCTTGTGTCAAGTTGATGTAGAACTAGCCAACACAGACACCAACTGCACTGGTAACAGATGGCACCCACCATGGGGTTCCCCAAATTTCTAGGGACACTCATTTATAAAATAAACAGAAGACAGAGAATCTGATTCTCTAGCTCTAGTTTAATATTCATTGGTTGAGTTGCAGATGAGTTTTCACAAGTGTTTACAGAACTGTTTACTCCAACGCAACAGTTTTTGAACCAAAAAGAATGTTTGTCAAATACCGGACAGCCCAACATAGAAATTCAGTAGCTTGATTTGTGTTACCTCACTAGTACCCCACTACTTAAAAATAAGCTTGATTTTCAAGCTCAAAAGAATAAGCTCATCATAAGAACTTAGACAGATATGTGAATTTATGTTGACCTTGATATTTTTAAAGTACAGATTACCAATAATGGTTTTCACACATTTTTTGGCTTGAAGTGAAATACAGGTTTAAACAATAATTGAAAAACTATGTAAAATGGTTGCAAACACTGCAGAAAATTTTATTAATGTTTTATTGCTATTCATAAATATCAAAATGCTTTTCAGCTTTTGTGGTTTCCTTTGAAATTGCTATTAAGTGTACCAAGCTGGCACAATTACTAAATGTATTTAAGGTGGACAGACATGGTTGTGAAAATCATGGCCTCTTCTTTTCTTTTTATTTTTTCTTTTTATATTACAAGACAGCAACCTTTTATTAAAACTGTTTTTGCCTAAAACTACACAGAGTTTGATCTCTTGTTCATAAATTAGACTCATTCTAACATCACTAAACCAGTATTATTTACAAAAATGAACCTTTTCTTTGCTTCATCAATAGGTTCACAGTTCTACGTTTTAAACCCCACTTCAGTATAAATTTTACAATCTTGCCATCAAAGACAGGCAACGCTTATAAGGTTTGGGAACACCCTTTCACAGCAACATTTATCATTTAGCAGAATTTAAGCCACAAGTGAACAGGATGGAATCACTCCAAACCTCTATTTGCTTTCCGAAATCAAGCTGTACCTCTTTTTTTCAAAAGTCAAGCCAACTCTAACACAGCTAAGTTGCTCTCATCCACCCAGCTGGCATACTCTTTTGGATAGTGCAGATGCACTAGATTGAAGCAAGATCAAGGTGACTTAACCAGCACACATCATACACTGCATTGACTGACCACAGAATAAACATTCTTACATGGACCTTGGGCATTTGCAAAGGTTAATATATATTTACTCTTAAATCAGTTTAAATGATTTTCAAAGATGGAAATTACCCAAAGTGCATTCTAAAGTACACAAGGTTATTTACGGTATATTCACACTAATGAATGAAACCAGAAGCAATAGGAATGCCCAATGTCAATATAATATGCAAGCATATAAAATTGCACCAGTTAGATGGGACTTATTGTAATCATTGGAATAGGAAGTATGAAAAACACAAATCTATGTATGAGAAATAATATCGCAAGAAAACATAGCACCCAAATAATTTATAAATGCACACATATGTACTTGAGAAGTGATAAGTTAGTGCCGTTTTCCATTATAAAGAAACTTAAAGAGTTTTAAAAGTTTTTATTATATTCATTTGTGTACGTGTGTGTGTGTGTGTGTGTGTGTGTGGGTGTGTGTGTGTGTGTGTACAGAGCACATGTAGAGAGATCAGGAAACAATTTGTGGGAGTCAGTTCTCCTCTTCCACCATATGTATTCCAAGGATCAAACCCAGGTAAGCAGACTTGGCTGCAAGCACCTGTACCAGCTTAGCCATCCTGCTGTCCTACTTAGAGAGTATTTCAGATGTTCTCTTTAGTAAAATTGTTAAAGATTTAGTGTACTTCCTATTAACTTTAAAACATGGAATTTTATCCTAATAGTATTCCTGGAAAAAAATTAGATAAGCCCAGTACTTTGAAGAGTAGTGAAGTATTAAACCTTCTGGAAGGATTTTTCAAAACTCTATTGATCTATAACTCAAAAATCATTTAACATTTATAAACGCACACACACTCACACACACAGACACAAAGAACTCACCACGTAGATGCAATACTAGGACTTTTTGCAAAATATTCTTTAGTGAGGTGACTGTTACAATTAATAAACATGTAATCACTACATTAATAAACATTTCTTTACTCTCTGGATAATGAAAATAAACTCTCTTTCTCTTTTTGCCTGTTTCTTCTTCCTTTCTAAAAATAATATAAAATAGAAACTAATTTTAGAGGGGGGAAATGAGCTTCTCGGTTTATTTGGATTCAATACAGGGAGAAATAGGATGAGAAATAAGCCATTATAGACACTAACACTCAGTGTCACATTTGCACACTTGGTTCTTGTTTTGCAGACCAAGAATGTGTGAATATTGTCCATCAGTTGGCTGATTTAGAAACACTGTGCTCACAACATCCCTAGTAGCCTCAACTTTTAATTGGATGCTAAAAAAGAAAGAAAGGGAGAAAGAAAGAAAATCACTTGCAGTTGTCAGAAAGTTCAATATTATAAGTTAAAAGATAATAAGCAAGAAGCCTTCATAAAGCTATATTTACTTAAAGAGAGAAGACTAAATTGGCTTGCTGGGGAGAGGAAAGTAATTCTTTCCTCAGAGTACCATGTTCCCAATAAATGTGTTTCAAGACAGAAATTGTAGGAGAAATCATATAACACCTTTGTCTGTTGGTCTGTCTGTCTGTTTTTCTCTCCAGAGTGGCACCACACTCCATAGCTTTAGGAAGGTCAAAAAAATTCTTCTATTTTATCCATCTTAGCTTACTATTTTTATAAATGTTTGTCATGAACTTTCAGTTGCTAAAAGGTATTTTGTTACCTGTTTAAGCTGTCCTGTCCTTCGGAAGTCAGAATGATCATCTACAAAAACACCTTTCAAACTGAAGCCTGAACTGACATTGCATTGCCTAGTGTATCCACAACACAACCTGTGAAGTCTATCTCAGTGTAGCAGAACCTGTGAGATCTATCTCAGTGTAACAGAACCTGTGAGATCTATCTCAGTGTAACAGAACCTGTGAGATCTATCTCAGTGTAACAGAACCTGTGAGATCTATCTCAGTGTAATACAACCTGCTATGTCTATTTCCACATAATACAACCTGCTGGGTCTATCTCAGCACCTTGCCCAGGTGCCTGGGGTGGCTTCTCATGGAATGTGTTATGAGTTCAACAGAATAGTTATGCTGCGAGAATGGCTGTCACTTTCATCTTGGTTAGACTAGTTTTCTTTCCATTCACAAAGTGAGAGGCTTGGCTGAAAGCCATGGAGAGGGCTGGTCAGCACCGCCCTCCCTCCTGACACTATATTTCCTATTCACTGTCCCTTTCTCTCCAGTTCAGAGATTAAGTAACAGAGTAAGCATCGGCTGGAGCCCTGTGAATGATCAGTCACCACCACAAGTAGATGGAGAGACCTGGAAATCCTAGGCCAGAGAGTCAGCAAAGCGTAGAACACTGCTATGCTTGTAAGCACATCCAGAACAAACTGAATCAGGTGTCCACTGGCATAAGGGACTCGGGGTAGAGAAAATGGTCATTGTTGCTGAGTTTAAGTCAGGAGGTAATTATTGAAAATGGGTGTTGCAGTAAGAAAAAAATGTGGAGAGGTCATAGGAATGCCTCAGAAGTTCTTTGAGCTCTCGACTTGAACTAGGCCAGTAACATGGGGCTGAGCAGTGAATGCAGTGTCAAGGTCAGGTACCCAGCCACCCCAGTGACTCTGTTCTGCAACTAGGACTTTTTTTTTTCCATCCACGTCTTTTCTGGGTGTTTCCTGCAGAGTACAGAAGGAAAGACATGTTTTTTACAAACTTTCACTCTATCCTTTTAATATCTGATTGTGTGTAAATTGAGGGGCTACATACATGTGTTTATGTGCCTGCAGAGGCCAGAAGAGGCCTCTGGTCCCCTGGAGCTATAGTTGCAGAAGGTTGTGAACCATCTGACAGGGGTTAGTTGGAACTAAAGTTAGGCCCTCTGCAGAAAAACAACACAAAATCTTAACCGCTGAGCCATCTCCGGCGTTTCAGGCCATTCTTTATGACCTCAGATCAGCTAAAATGTGAAAAAATCCCCATATTACTTTACTTTGTGGGTTTTGTGATAAAAACAGTAACCAAAACCGATGTGGGAGGAACAGGTTTATTTCATCTTCTAGCTTACAGTGCATCATCAAAAGAAATGAGGACAGGAACACAAGCAGGAACCCAGAGACATAAACTGAATCAGAGACCACAGAGGACCATTGCATATTTGTTTGCTCTCTCTGGATTACTCAGCTACCTTTCTTACACATCCTAGACCCACCTTCCTAGGCATGGCTTCGCCATAGTAGGGTGGCTCCCCTACATCGGTTAAGAAATGCCACACAAATAATCTGATACAGGCAGTTCCTCAGTTGGTGTTCCCTCTTCCCAAGTGACACGAGATTGTGTCAAGTTGATAGCTGAGGTGAACTATGACACTGTTGTAGGACATTATACCCAGGGATACATGAACAGACATCTACTAACTTCAAATAAGGAACCAACAAGAGACTCAAAGTATCGATACCACCAAAGTCCCACTTAGTGATCTAATGGGTTTTATTGGGGGTTACTTACAAGAACATGGATGAAGGGTTACTCACAGGAGCAAAAAATGACTTAAAGACAACTGCATCACCAAGGCTTATCCCACCATTGATAACATCTCATGAAAGCTGAAAACCTGAAACACACTGCACAATCTGCAGGAAACTGAATAAGTTGAAGCATACCCTTTGCAGGTAGCTCAGTTTGTCTGAGGCTCCTCCAGGAAGCTTGCCTTATCTCTTTCTTCCATGTTGGCCATCTTTACTGCTTATATATGCATGGGGAAGAAATAGCTTAGTGAATCTGGTGGGTTTCAGGGACTTCCTGAAGCTATTTTGAGTTGTTTACTTCTTGAGCTTAACAAATTTTCCTATAGATGTTCTAAACTCCTCTTAAATGTTCCCTTAATACATGCTACTCTCTCACCTCTACAAACATCCCATCTTAAGATACCCTGTTACTTCACCTCCCTTTTCATATCCTATGTCTTAAGGAATTTAGATCCAAGAGGAAAGGTTTTATCTCAGAGGCAGCTGCTATACAATAGATACCACCATTGATTGGTTGATTGATTGATATCATCTCACACATTACATTCTGACTGCAGTTTCACCCAGTCTCCCCCCCCACCTCCTCTCTCCTAGAGATCCACCAACCCTCTGCCTCCTCTCAGAAAAGGGAAAGCCTCCCAGGAACCTCAACCAAACATGGAATAACAAGCTACAATAAGACCAGGCACATGACATCACATTAAGGCTGGATAAGGCGTCCCAGTAGGAGGAAAAGTGTCCTACAAGTAGGCATAAAAGTCAGGGACAGCCCCCTCTCCCACTGTTAGGATTCCCACAAGAACACCCAGTTATTCTGCAGGGGTTCAGAATAATATGCAGAAGACCTAGATCAGACTCCTACAGGTTCCCTGATCTCTTCTAGCCCCCATTAGTCCCTATCAGTTGATTCTGTGGGCCCTGTTCTTGTGGTGTCCCTGACCACTCTGGTTGCTCAGGGTTAGATTCTTTCTCTCTCTCCTCCTCCTCAGGGCTCCCCAGTTCCACCTAATGTTTGGCTGTGGGTCTCTGCATCTGCCCCCATCAATTGCTGGATGAAGTCTCTCTCTGGTCTCTTTGATGATGATTCTGCTAGGCTCCAATCCCAGAACATTCTGAAGGCAGGACCAACTCAGACACCACCTTTAGATAATTCTTCTACTTAGACATTTATTAGACACTGTACTGAAGAAGGAGTCATGAATTTGTGTATATTCATCCTAGTTCTAGTCATAGAGCATCTGTAAAACTACAATTAGAGCAGTAGTTCTAAAAATCTGAATTAGTGGATTTCTGGTCAATTCTATCACAGGTCAGAGAGGACCAAAGCAAAACAGTGTCTTCTAGACTTGTCAGGATTGTTGCACTCATGAACTCAGAGCAGCCGAGGTTGCCTGCCCAAGATTAAGCCAGTCAGTATCCTAGCATGGAGTAGGAAGCAGTTCTTAAACTTCTAAACCTGAAGAACTACTGACTGTAACAGTAAATTTTTATTTATCACACATATATTTATTAATACTTAACAATTACCTAACAATTGTCTATAAAATTCCTAAATCCTAAACCCAAACCCTAACTCTGAAATCTAGCACCTAAAACTTCTTAGTACCTATAATATAAGCATTTAACGTTAACCTAAGGTTTCTCAAAAGGATATTTTCTCTGAGTATGGGTCCTGATGGATGGCTGGTCTTCATACAATTTTCCAGTTTTAAAGTCTCTTAAGGTATCTGAATTTCCTTCCTCACCTTTGTGGTCTTAAGACCAATTAACATTTGAAAGTTTCCCAGGTGGCTCACCTATTCAGATGCTTAAGGCCAGCAAAGGCCCAAAGCCCTGGAGATTCTCTTGAATCTCAGGGAGAATCTATCTCCTTTCCAGACTTGAAATGGGTCAATATCAGAGGGTGAAACTTTCCGATGAGATTGTGATGCGTGTTTTCCTATGGTTGAGGAAAATGTTGTTGAATGAGTCAGGAACAGGAGAGAGAGCCAGTCATCCATGTGAATCCTGCCTTATAAATCTTCACCTGTCAGCAGAAGCTTTTGTATACTTTTCCAGTTATGTCTCTGGGCTCAGTCTTTTTCAAAAAAGCTTTTTGCAGAGGGGTGTGAATTCACAGGCAGTCCACAGATGTGGGCAGGTGCCTCAGGGCATGTCATTCAGATGCTTTTCGCAGAGATCTCTGAAATGACAGCAGACCTCCGGAGGGCGGGCACCTCAGGAGGCATGTCCTGCCCCTAGCCCTAATATCAATGAGGTCCTGGTCCTTGGCCAGTTCCCAAGGACATGTCACTTCAGATGTAAGTCTTTTATCTTAAAAGTACAGCCTTATTCCAAGTTCCCTATGCTATATATGCTAAACACTAAACCTTCCACACTTCCTCCCTTCTCACCAAACAATCAGTTTTTCCTAACAATACCCATATGTCTATATCACGAAAAATCACATGAATTGTTTATGTACAATACATAAACAAAATAAACATAAATTTCAATCAATATATATATGGTAATATTTACATCTTTTGACAATCAAAATACAAGGTAAGATAACTATGATTTATGTGTCTATAATAAAAACAATCATACAAATTGTTTATGTACAATACATAAACAAAATAAACATCATAATACAAAATAATATATGAAAAATATCATTAAATTGACCTTAAATTTTTATAAATATATAAAATAATATATATAACCTTAAATCTTATCAATAAACATAAATCAAAATTATTTTTAAATATTTTTATTTTTAATGATATGAATAAGAAAAGAAAAGAAAAAAGCAATCCCTGAGTCCACCCCCTTTCCTTGTCCCAAGTAAATCCATTCTTACATCCATTCCTCATATCCATTCATCCTAGATGATGACAAATAATCACAATATATAACATATAACAAAAGAAACAAACAAAAAGAAAATTTTTATCCCAACTTTAGGGATAGAGGTGAAAATATGTTTTTTGGGGTATCCTTAAAAAATTGAAAAAAATGACCAATTCTTAAGAAAGCTAGCTGTAGCTTTGATCGATCATTTTGGGCTAGCCCTTAAAATTTGATTTGTATGTATAATTTGGAAAAATTAGTAATTGAAGTAGTTTGTTAGGTTGGATCCTTTGGTCTATTTGTCTTGTCGTTATTGTCACTTAGTCTTTGGTTCTGAAAATAAATTTTTCCTTAAGTTTAAGAGGGAGAAAAGCATATATTAATTTTGAAGTCCATTTGTAGCACAAACTCCACCCATGCTAAATGAAGGAATATTATGAACATTAGACAGTTAATAAAATACTCTTATCAAGTGAAGATATTTATGTCTCAGCTAATAGGTTCTCTCTGGTCAGATCTGATCTTTATAAGTTTTGTTGGTATCCATATCTTTTCATTACCTGTAGATACATATGCATAACCATGTCCTCATCTTAGCACTATTACAGGTTTCCATTCTAAAGTCAAAATGTCCTTATAGTATTCTGGTTGGTTTAATTCTTCAGTTTTCTCTATAACCCAGTGTCTTTCAGCTGCAGTGGTACCTTTTTCATCAGCAGACAGTTAATCTTTTGAATATATTATGGGGGAGGGAGAGCCAGTTTTCTTTACAGGTGTGGTTCCTCATAGGTCAACGATGCTCCAATGAGGGACCCCACGCTCACAAGTATGTGGGCAGCACAAATTGAAGTTGATTAAAGAAAAAAGGACAAAGTTGGAGGTCAGGAAGGGAGGTGGATCTGAAAAGAGTTTAGATGAATATGATTAAAATACATCGTATGGCATTCTCGAGTACTTAATAAAATATTAAAAAAAAGAATTCCATCCCACATTCCCACTAGCATATTGCTTTGATGATAGCTATTCGTACAAATTTTATCTGAAATTTGGTTTGTCTGATATGATATTGTAGCTGCAGCTTTGTCCCTCATCCCCAAGGAAGCCTGGGTTGGAGTTATAGACTGTTTCCTGAAAACAATTTTCTGAACCACCTTCACGTTTCCCATGCTTTTTAGCCACTCCATAACCTCTTTCTGGATCCCAGAACCCTTTCTCTCTCTCCTTAGAATAATCTTTCTTTTTTTAAAATTCTATTTATATTTAACATCATATATCTGTGTGTGCATATGTGTGTATGTGTATGCATATGTGTGTGTGTGTGTGTGTGTGTGTGTGTGTGTGTGTATGAGTGTCTATGGTGTTGGATCCCCTGGAGCTGAAGGTACAGATGAGGTGCTGGGAACTGAACTCTGCGCTCTTCAACAGCAATGTTTGCTTTGAACCACTGAACCATCTCTCTGGTGCAGTCTTCATTTTTTAGGTTGGTGCTCACCAGTCCTAGAGCCACATGGAGAAAACTTCTAATCTAACTTATTACAAAAACTTCAATATAATTTTGAAGTATAGCAATGCCTAGTTAGTTGAAGGAAGTCTGTGTTTTGCCTATAATTTTTCTGGA
>CAJQZJ010032225.1:1360848-1390003 GCA_907164525.1 Lophiomys imhausi
CCCCCCCATCCTCTACCCTTTTTTTTAAGTTTAAGGTATATCTTTTTCCCCCCAACAGCTCCCCCTTTCAGTCCAACAAATGGTTCTTTCTATTATAACAATAAATACAATACAAAACAACAAAAATAAATAGGTCACTATTATGAGAGTTATATGGCTTATCATACATTCCCAATGTCCAGTCCATATGTATTTGGTACCTGACTTTAACATTCTACTATCTAACCATCTCCATGAGTTTAAAGTTCTATATCTGACTCAACATTCATCCTAACTTGTAACACAATTTTAAAAACATCTTATTAGATCCAGGACACTCTCTTGATTCCTAAACAACTCAAAATTTAATTATGAGACTCTAGCTATCTATTCTTCACCCACCTCAGAGACCTGAGAGGGATAAATATATCTGATTATATAGGAAGTGCAAGGCCTGCAGCTTCCAAAACTAAGAAATGACATACCAGTGGCTGCCTGGACAGTTCCCATTTTCTCTCCATACATTACAGCTTCCATCTTCATACACTGAAACTTTTGACTCATGTCTCATATGCTTCTGCCTCTCAAACAGGCAGTCATCACACTTACCTTTGGGCCCAGCAGATGTTAAATACATGACTTTTGCATACTTCTGACTCCATACCTATAAACTAGAGATAAAAACTTGCACATGACTACCACATAAGGTGTTCATGAAGACCAAATGAAATAATATTGATAAAGTCATTTTCAAAGATGAAAACGATTATACAATGTAACATCTTGATTACACTGTTGGTGATTTGGGACACCTATCAATATCTCCTAGATGCTGGAATAACTGACACCTTGTGAGTTGTCTACCTGCTCATTGTTAATTGCCATTTCAGAGGCCAAAACACCATGCTTTTGTGAGTTCTTGCAGCTTTAGAGCCTGAGATATGGTTATTTTAAAAGAAAAACATAACCGATGTCAAGGGTGGGTACTAAATATACACAACTAAAAGGTACATGTATTTATGCATGTATACATATGCAAATCCATACATATGTACACCCTTTATTGTTATTGGGCAATGTTCAGAAATTCAACCATTTCTCCCTTATTAAATTTTGTTACTTGGTCTTTGAAAATTCATTTTATGCATACAATGTATCTTAATCATATCTACTGCCCACCCCCTCTCCTCCTACACCCTCCTGGACATCTCATCATCCTCCTCTC
This sequence comes from Lophiomys imhausi, assembly GCA_907164525.1. NCBI lineage: Eukaryota > Metazoa > Chordata > Mammalia > Rodentia > Muridae > Lophiomys > Lophiomys imhausi. Next base: position 1,362,053 of record CAJQZJ010032225.1, read on the forward strand.
AATTTTATGACTTCTTATAATTTTTTAAATTAATTCATTCACTTTTAACCCACTAAGTTGTTCTCTGCTTTAAATTTTGGGGGTTTTTTAATATGTATGTTTTGCCTATATGTGTGTATGTATACCACATGTGCATGGGGCCCATGGATGTCCAAAGAAGGCATTGAATCCTCTGAAACCGAGTCAAGCAGTTGGTCGTCAGCCAACATGTGGATGCTGGGACTGAATCTGGGTCCTCTGCCACAGCAACATGTGTTCCTAGCTACTGAGCCATCTCTGGAGGCCCTATCCTCTCCCCTTTTAAAGAATCAGTACATAATTATAAGTATTGTCAAAAAAAATCTTAAAATAGCCTTTTTTGCATCCTCAATGTCAAGGAAAATGCTCTAAATTTGTATCATTTCTTCTCCCCTTGTCACTCAAACTTGGTCCTCTAGAACTTACCTTTCTTTGACACACAAACAAGATACAGGACTCAGTTCTGAGAAGAGAAGCTATGAGAAAAACGAAGCAGCTCCTGTTTTGGGGAGCTGTCAGTTTTATTTACAAGTTCTGACTCATTTTGATTCAGGTAACTCAGGGTTTAAATTAGACAATCTCTGTTAGGCAAGTTATACTGATCCAAAAATGGAACAGAGTGAAGAGAGGTGTGACGACCACATACAATGATTCATCTTTGGCCACAATTAGACTTTCTCCATCACCCACCAAGTGTTGACAGTCCTGAGTGTGGATCTGCACAGCCTCTGTTATAGGTTTCACTGACTTCTGGTAATCTTCCTCAGTTACTGAACATTATCGATCCTATTTCCACACATTTCAGTGTAATCGGCTTCTTCTCAAGCGTCCCCATGGACACCAAAGACCAACTTGACCTGTTAAATAATTAGAGTTGATTCCTGTTAATATTTTCTCTCTGCTAAGTTGAAGAGTTAGACACCACAAACTGAGGCAACTTTTAATTTGTTCTTAAAATAGGACAAATGAATCTAGATGACCTACCCCTATGGGTCCATATCATTGACAGTCAATCAGTATTATAATTGGTATCAAAAGGGATTGTGAGACAGAGAAAGACTTACACACAAGAGAAAAACTAGGCCAAAGGGTTCTGTAAATATTGAATTTAAATATTGAATTTAAATCCTTCAACTATTCCTTATTAGGTATATGTAATTTCCAACAAATACACAAATACAAAGCATGATTATTCAGTCCTCTGTATATTACTAATATGCATGCATTTAAAAAAAATCTATCATTGTGGAACATTAGTGGTCCTACTTGTAGTATATACATAATCTTCATTTAAAAATAAATTTTAAATTTTAAAATGCTTCCAGGAAAATAACACAAAGAAATAAATCAGTCTATATGTCCTCACTTAATAATATGTTATGGAAGTCAAATTCTAGATCAATGGATGGTAAATTTCAACATTCTCCAACATATAACCTTTGTCCCTTGGGATGCCATTGTATTCATATTAAATGCTTTCCACTATTTTCCAACTGAGGCTGCTTCAAGGGCACATGCTGCACCTAGAGTTCAACATGTGGTAGGAACCCAATGAATACTGTTCTAGGTGCCTTTAATATTTCTCATGACAATAATATAAGCTCTTGTCCTCTTTTTTGCAAGGTATCACCAGTTAGCACTTCTCTCTCTATGGCAATGTAACACTATTCCTATTTAAATCCCATGCTTCTGTGTCCTAGGAACAATATATTACCTTCAGATTTAATTGTTATAAAGAGAAATGCACCTGGCGCAATGTCTACATCTACAAAAATCTCCAAAAGACATCAGTAAAAGACACTGAGTGGAAGAGATACTATTAGGATTATGATTCACCCTCCAGGAGTAATGAGAAAGATCTTGCATAATTATATACAAACACACCTCCCCTTGACAAGAATAATCCATCCCCTCCCTACATTCAGATTCTTGAACTGCTGCTCCAAAACACACATCTCACTTCAAAGGAAATAAAAGGTAGTTTATTCTGAACCAAAAATGAGTCAGCATGGCCCTGGAATACAGATTCAGGTTGGCCCAAATGAAAGGTTCCCACAATTCCATGAATTCTTAAATCTCCTTTCTAGTCCTTGCATCCTTGATGACTATACTACACTAGTTAACATATTACAGTAAATCCGCTGTATCCCCTTTATGTACTGATCCCTCTTGCTTTAAAAATCACAAATTCCATTAAATCTAATTCATTGCATTCACCTTCAATCTCTTTAAGTAAATATGTGCCACAAAGTCAAGTAGTGCCTTTGTGTTGCCCAGTAGTGGATAGGCACCCCAGTCTCCAAATAAAGCACTCTAAATTTCACCTGGTAGCACAAATCTATACTCTTGGTTACCTAAAAGACAGAAGAAAAAAGGATCACATGGTCAAGGCCATCCTGGGCAACCTAGTGAGATTCTCTCTCAAAATAAAAAAAGTAACTGGTATGGATGTAGCTCAGTGGTAGATCACTTGCCTAGTATGTGTGAATCCCTTTGTCTGATCTCCAGTAACCAGCATTCCTCCTCCACCCCAAAATAAAACACAGCTCTTCACCCTAATTATCTTCTCTGATTCCATATCTTCCCCTATCCTGTTTTAACCAATGAGTTTTTATTATATTTCTTTAAGACAATGGAATCTACCAAGAGCAAACTTCCAGAGACTGCTAACCATCATTCCCTAACCAACACCAATCATCACTGACTCTGGCTTTCTATTTATTTCCATACCTGATAAAGTCTGAAGTCAGATGTTTCCTGGGTGATAGCTCACACAGCTTTGAGCAGCTATATGTTCATGATTCTTACTAATATTTCCCAATGGCAAGGAGTTTGAAGAACTTGAAAAGAATACTTGATAACAATGTAATGATACAAAGTATTTTACTCTTATTCACTGGAGACAAGAAGTCAACAAAGAAGGCAAGATCTCTACAGCATTTTCAACAGATCATGGGCCATAACTTGAATCACAGTTATATGACCAACTGACTTAATGATTTACACAAGTTACTAAACACCAAAGCATTGCCTCCTATAAATGATGTCATTGATCATATTTTGTATTAAAGCTTGAATGTCATGTAAAATGTATCTGGCATGTATTTTCTTCATGCTTATTCCCCTTTCAATTTGTTAATTTTACTTGGGTAAAAGGAATAACACAGGGCTAGCTGCCAAGCCTGACTACTTGAGTCCCTTCTCCTAGGCCCTCATAGTTGAGGGAGATAATAAAAGACTCCCACAAGTTGTCCACTAACTTCCATATGTGCTTCATGGTACATGCATGACCCTTGAGACATGAATGAACACACACACAGAGAGAGAGAGAGAATAAATAAATCTAAAAAAATAAAGGAAATAAATTTTAATATCAGTTCTACTCTGTGGGAAGCAGAGATATGTCAACCTCCACATCATCCCCAAAATGTCCATGTTTTAGTCTCAGAAACTGTAACTATGTTTCTTTACTGGAAGGGAAGGCTGTTTTATCATATGCAATTAAGGAGTCTGAGACAGAGCAATCGTTCTTCGAGTTCTGGGTTGGCCCTATATAATCACAAGGATCGTTAATGGAGAAAGACGGTCAGAAAAATGGACGGTAAAAAATGTATCTATAGAAGTTACTATGACTGAGCATGGAACAGACTCAACTCATGCTGGGGCTTGAAGATGGTGGATCCGTGACAATGACATTGGGTAGATTCTGTAAGCCACAAAAAGGAGGAAAATAGGTTCTCCCCTAAGGTATCTTAATAGAATAGAATAGAACCACTAGGTTTTAAAAATAATAAATTTACAGTGCTCTAATCTACTTAATTTCTGGCAATCTAACATTCATAAAGGAATTAAGATACATACCTCCCACCCATTACCACATACCTTACCACCACCTTGCCTGTTACTGTCCTAACCAGACAGCTACTTTCTACTTTAATCCTGCCATGGATGTATGTTTAAATAAATGCATGTGTGTTTGTTTCTCTTTCTTTCTTTTCTCCTCCTTTACTCTTGCCTGTCCTTAGAATCCTTCTTAAATTTTGAATTAATTTTTGATATGATACTTACATTAATTCTAATATGACCCAGGCAGGCTGCTCTGGAACACTGTGATTCAGGCAGGGTAAAGGCAGCTGAGATTTGCTGAGTGAACTCCACATTGGAACTCTCTGTCCATGCTCACTTCAGCAGGGCACTCTGTCTACAGCCTCATTCCAGGGCATTTAGATCTCCACCCAGAGCAGTAAATCAGTCCTGGACTGCGAGCGTGCTGCCCAAGGGGGCGGGTGGCACCAGACCACAGAACTTCTGACAGAGAGGCACAGGCTGGTCCTGGGACATCCCACCCCACCCCTGGTGTAGCTTGGGAGGTCCATACCCACAGTCCTGACACCCTAGCTACAGGGAATCTGTTAGAAGCCCCACCAACCCAGACAGGTTACTCTGGAACACAGTGCCTCTGACAGGGAAAACGCTGCTGAAATCACCTCCTGAGTCCAAGTGCTACAGATGCTTTGAGAACTTCCTATTGTAACTACCTGCCCACACCCACTTTGGCAAGGCTCATGGTCTACTGCCTCAGTCTACAGCTTCTAAACCTGATCTGGATCAGTAAAGCAGTTCTGAACTATTGTGTGCTGCCTGAGCAAGTGGGCTGATTTGAACCAAAGAGCTTCTGACAGAGAGACATAGGTTGATCCTGAACCCCTCCACCCGAGAAGAGCATGGAAGGACCACAACCTAGCTACAGAGAAACTGCTAGAAGCCATGTCACTGCAGGCAAGCTAAACTGGAACACAGTGATTCTGGCTGAGAAAAGGCAGCTGAGCATCCCCGAATCCAAGTGCTGTGGACAGGGTATGAATTCCACATCAGAAGTCCCAGATGACACCTGCCCTTGTCCCTCAACAGAATACCTAAGCTACAACACAGAGAACTCTGACTCAGGAGCAGTGAAACAACCCCTGACCACTGCTCACTGCCTGGGTGATGTGGGTTGTACCACACAGTGCCTCTAGATATATATGGCACATGCCGAGCCTGAGAACCCCCTGAGAGCAGCTTAGGAGGACCACAATCACAGTCCCACATAAACTGCAGGGGAGCTGTACCTCTAGCCTACACTCTGTGGCCTACCAGCCTGCACTGGCATCACTAAGAAGACCAGCTGGATCTCAGGAATGTGCAGGCAGGAGTAACTCATCCCACTCCAACCTCTGATCTGAGTTCCCAATTGGGGCACAACAGGAAGTGGTGAACTCTGGGAGACACACTCAGAAACAGCCCCCCCACCAAAGGCCCCATTCAGCCCATGGAGAGCTACAGATCACCAAGATATACAGCCTCTACACCAAAGCTCCCTTCTTAGCACCAAGCCCAGAATGCACCAGATAAAACAGCTAAGAACAACCAAATGGCTAAAGGCCAGTGAAAGAACAGAACTGACCAAAGTCAGGGAAATATGACGCCAACAAAATTCAGCTATGCTAATACAACAAGCCCTGACCATCCCACCACAGCTGAAAAACATGAAAATGATGACAAATCTATATTTTGGAAAATGGTAGAGTCCTTACAAAAAGAAATTAAATCCCTGAAATAATTTAAAGAATCCTCAGTCTTACAAATGAAAGCAATGGAGAATACCATTAGAGACCTCCAAGCCAACTCCACCAAATATGAATGGGAAAGAGACAAGGCTATGAAAGATTTGAAAGATTGACAGACAAAGACATCTGAAGTGGTGCAGGAAATGTTTAAAATGTATAAAAGTGTTCAAGATTTGAAATTGGAAATGGAAGCAATAAAGAAAACACAAACAAAGACAATCCTGGAGGTGGAAAACCAAGGAAAGGGAACAGGAAGAACAGACATGAGTATCACAAATGGAATACAAGAAATCGAAGACAGAATCTCAGGCATGGAAGATTTTATTGAAGAAATAAGTACAACAACCAAAGAAAATGAGAAATCTAAACAAGTCCTCACCCACAACATCCAAGAAATCAAGGACTCAATGAAAAGACTGAACCTAAGAATTATAGGCATAGAGGAAAGAGAAGACTCCTGACTCCAAGGTCCAACATCTTCAACAAAATCATAGAAGAAACTTCCCAATTTAAAGAAAGAGATGCCAATAAAATTAAGAAGAATTAATGAAACCAAAGCTGGTTTTTTGAGAAAATCAACAAAATAGACAAACTCTTAGGCAAACTAATGAGAAGGAAGAGGGAAAATACCCAAATCAACAAAATCAGAAATGAAAAGGGAAAAATAACAACAGACATTGAAGAAATCCAAAGAATCTTTAGGTCTTACTTCAAAGGTCTGTACTCCACAAAATTTGAAAACCTAAGCGAAATGGACAATTTTCTTGGTAGATTCCACCTACCAAAGTTAAATCAAGATCAGGTTAGCAAATTAAAGAGTCCTATAACCCTAAGGAAATAGAAACAGTCATTAAAAGTCTCCCAACCAAAAAAAAAAAAAAAAAAAAAAAAAAACCCAGGGCCAGATGGTTTCAGCACAGAATTTTACCAGACCTTCAAAGAAGAGCTAATACCAATACTCTTCAAACTCTTGCATAAAATAGAAGCAGAAGGAACACTGCCAAACTCATTCTACAAGGCTACGGATACCATGATACCTAAACCACACAAAGACCTAACAAAGAAAGAGAACTTCAGACCAATTGTCCTCATGAACACTGATGCAAAATACTTAATAAATTACTTGCAAACCAAATCCAAGAACACATCAAAAGTATCATACACCATGATCAAGTGGGCTTCATCCCAGGAATGCATGAGTATTTCAACATACAAAAATCCATCAACATAATCCACCACTAAACAAGCTGAAAGAAAAAACCAAATGTTCATCTCGCTAGATGCTGAAAAATAATTAACAAAATCCAACACCCCTTCATGCTGAAAGTCCAGGAGAGAGCTGGCACACAAGGACCATACCTCGAAATAATAAAGGCAATATACAGCCGACCAGTAGCTAGCATCAAATTAAATGGAGAGAAACTTAAAGCATTTTCTCTAAAATCCGGGACAAGGCAAGGATGCCCACTCTCCTCATATCTCTTCAACATAGTACGTGAAGTTCTAGCTAGAGCAATAAGACAACTAAAGGAGATCAAGGGGATACAAATTGGAAAGGAAGAGGATAAATTATCCCTATTTGAAGATATGATAGTATGCATAAGTGATCCCAAAATTCTGATAAACTGATAAATATCTTCAGCAAGGTGACAAAATATAAAATCAATTCAAAAAAATTGAAAGCCCTTCTTTATACAAAAGAAAAATGGGCTGAGAAAGAAATTAGGTAAACAACAACCTTCACAATAGCAACAAACAATATAAAATACCTGGGGGGAGGGGGGGTAATTCTAACCAAGCAAGTGAAAACCCTGTATGACAAGAACTTCAAGTCCTTAAAGAAAGAAATTGAGACCCCGCTGAGATCAGCCAGCTTGGTCACCAGTCTGGAGAGGAGTGCCAGCTAGAGCAGATCTAGCCCACAAGTGGATTCAGCCCACGGCTCCAGCCATAGATCAGCAGCCCCACCTGTCTGCCTGATATCCAGCCTGCACACAGACCTGTACACACAACAGGGGAAAAACAGCCAGACCACAAGAGCAAAGGTACTGTGACAGTATATCACAGTTATTTTCTAAGTTATTCAGAAATCAAGTTGCTAAGAGACAAGCAACATTTGCTTATCTAAATATAAGAGATAGATAGGGTGTCTTCAAAAACCTCAAGAGATCTGCAGAATATGGCATTCAAAGATGTTTTCTTAACTTAAGATGTTTTGATATCGAGACATCTCAGCTCCTGACAGCACCCCCTATTCTACTCCAAGTAGAAGATGAGCATCGAAGAATCTCCAGTGGGAGATGATTGAATTGGTGGCAAGCCTATCTCTTGGCAAGAAAAATCCCTTGCTTCAACTGTAGACAGAATGCTGTCCAAAAAGGACAAAACCTGGACACAGATAAGTCGAGAGCCTAGCTCTGCCAAGACAGGGTAGGCAAGTCCTTCATAATTCCTGCTCTACAATCAATGTCTGTCAGAGAAACAGGACCAAATGGCTGAAGATTGATGCTGTAATGTATGGAGAGAAAATGGAAACTGTCCAGGCAGCCACTGGTAAGTCATTTCTTAGTTTTGGAAGCTGCAGGCCCTGCACTTCCTATATAAGCAGATATATTTATCCCTCTCAGGTCTCTGAGGTGGTTGAAGAATAGATAGCTAGAGTCTCATAGTTAAATTTTGAGTTGTTTAGGAATCAAGAGGGTGTTCTGGATCTAAGAAGAAGTTTCTAAAATTGTGATGCAAGTTAGGATGAAAGCTGAGTTGGATATAGAACCTTAAACTCATAGAGAGGGTTAGCTAGCAGAATGTTGAAGTCAGGTGCCAAGTACATATGGACTGGACATTGGGAATGTATGATAAGCCATATAACTCTCATAATTGTGGCCTATTTATTTCTGTTGTTTTGTATTGTATTTATTGTTATAAGAGAAAGAACCATTTGTTGGACTGAAAGGGGGAGCTGTTGGGGGCAAAAAGATATACCTTAAGCTTAAAAAAAAGGGGAAGAGGATGGGGGGTTGAGGGGGAAGAGGGTGGGAGGGTGGGACTGGAGGGGGCAGTAGGGAGGGGATTGTGATTGAGATGTAACTTGAAGAAATAAAAAATAAATTTAAAAATTGAAGAGGACATCACAAGATGGAAAAGTCTCCCATGTTCATGGATAGGTAGGATTAACATAATAAAAATAGGCATCCTACCAAAAACTATATACGGATTCAATGCAATTCCTATCAAAATACCACCACAATTCTTTACAAACATTGAAGGAACAATTCTCAACTTCATATGGAGTAACAAAAAACTCAGAATAGCTAAATCAATCCTGTACAATAAAAAAAAAAAAAATACCAGAGGTATCACCATCCCTGATTTCAAACTCTACTACAGAGCAATAGTAATAAAAACAGCATGGTACTGGTATAGAAACAGACCAGTTGATCAATGGAATCGAATTGAAGACCCAGAAATAAAGCCACACACCAATGGGCACTTAATTTTTGCAAAGAAGCCAAAACCGTACAATGGAAAAAGGACAGCATCTTCAATAAATGGTGCTGGTCTAACTGGATGTCGACATGTAAAAGAATGCAAATAGACCTATACTTATCACCTTGCACAAAACATAACTCCAAGTGTATCAAAGACTTGAACATAAAACCAGACACACTAAGTCTAATAGAAGAGAAAGTGGGGAAAAGCCTCAAACTCATTGGCACAGGTGACAACTTCCTGAACAGAACACCAACAGCTCAGGCTCTAAAACCAACAATCAATAAATGGGACCTCATGAAACTGAAAAACTTCTGTAAGGCAAAAAGACACTGTCATTCAAGCAAAATGCCAACCTACAGATTTGGGTAAAGATCTTTATCAACCTCATATCCAACAGAGCGCTAATATCGATAATTTATAAGGAACTCAAGAAATTAAACACCAAGAAACCAAATAATCCAATCAAAAAATGGGGAACAAAGCTAAACAGAGAATACACAAAGGAGGAATCGAAAATGGCTGAGAGACACTTGAAGAAATGCTCAACATCCTTAATCATCAGAGAAATGCAACTCAAGATGACTCTGAGATTCCATCTCATACCTGTAAGAATGGCTAAGATCAAAAACTCAAATTACAGCACATGCTGGCAAGGCTGTGGAGAAAGGGGAACACTGGTGGGAGTGCAAAGTTGTACAACCACTATAGAAATCAATCTGGCAATACCTTAGAAAACATGGAATAGTTCTACCTCAAGACCCAGCCATACCACTTCTGGGTATACAACCAAACGATTCCTCACTAATCCACAAGGATACCTCCTCATCTATGTTCTTAGCAGCTTTATTTGTAATAGCTAGAAACTGGAAACAACCCAGATGTCCCTCAACAAAAGAATGGATTAAAAAAAACTGTGGTACATTTACACAATGGAATACTATTCAGCCACCAGAAAAAAACAAAATCATGCAATTTGATGCTAAATGGATTGAACTAGAAAAGCTCATCCTCAGTGAGCTAACCCAGACTTAGAAAGATGCACATGGCATCTATTCACTTATAATTGGATTTTAGCCATGTAGTACAGGATAACTATATTACAACCAACACACCAAAAGAAACAGGAACATGGACCTTGTTACCTGTTAGTGGGACACTTTGTCCTAATAGAGTTGCCATATAGGCTCCCAGTGCAAGAAGAAACTCTTAACACTCATACGACTGTTGAACTGAGGTGGGCTGATATATAGGGGCAACCCACTCCAAAGGAGTAGGATAGGTGGGAGAGGGGGGAAAGGTTGAGAGGGTGGAACTGGAGGGGTGGAGAGAAGGGACTGTGATGGAGATGCAATTTGAAGTAATAAATAAATAAACAAAATAAAAGAAAAAAGAAAATGAACCAACTTTAAAATAGGGCATGAAGCCAAAAAGAAAGCTTCATATATAGAGTGTATTTTCATCGCATCCACTTCCTCTTCACATGGTTTGCCCACTCCCTGTGTGAAGATCATGATCACCAGGCCACTGAGGACCTGGGGCTGTGATTTCATTTTCCACAACCTAAACAGTCTGAAAAGACTGTGAGCTAGTAGTGTGCTACAAATGGCCACATAGCCTGAAATATCCTTTCCCTCTTACAATGCTTTTCAGAAGGTCCACTTTTGGTGGTGGTGGTGGTGGTGGTGGTGGTGGTGGTGGTGGTGGTGGTGGTAATTTATTATTGCCATTGCTGTTTATGTGAACACTGATTATGCAAAGCCTAATATGACCTTAAATATCAAAAATCTTCACCAACATATTAACACAGGACATTCAAATTCTCAGTAATTTCTCCTTCCTTTCAGCAAAGAACAACATTATCTCACTATAATAAAAGTGTTATTCTGGTCATGTGCGATTCCAGCCCATGGTTCTAACCACAGGTCAGCGGTCCTGCCAGCATCCCAGAGTTCCAGCCTCCACACTGTGGACCTGCTTGCCTTCCCCAGAGGAACAGACAGACCATGGGAGCATACAGGTCGGTGAGAATTTTTTACCAGACTTCCCAACATGGCAGTACCCAATGGGTATCACATCTCAGTGGCCAAGAGCAAAATCCTGTCACAGAGGAGGGATCAGAAATCGTGTTGACTGCAAACACAGCCTGCGTCAAGATTTCTCCTGGGAAAGCTGCGACTGGTGACCCACCTTAGCACCCAAGCTCCTGCAGCAGCCAGTCACTGGACCCCTGACTCTAGCCTCTGTCCTAGGTGAAGATCCTAACATATGGTCCCAGACCACAGTTCCAGAGTAGCTTAATAACTGCAGAATCATTCAGCAGCCTAGCTACTGAACCCAAAACAATAGCATTGGTGAGGAGAGAACCCAGGTTCCAGTGACACACAGATCCAGCCTCTGGCCCACAATTCAACCTGGTTTCTGAGGAGACTCACCAGTTCTCATGGCCATATAGGCTCTATTATAGGGGCCTACTCATCATCCAGATATAGGTGTCTGGTTCACAGGACCAACCAGCCCCTGAAACAGGGGTCTTGCCAGTGAGTAGGCACAATGAACAATCAGGTAACACCAGTATCAAACAGATGGCTAACGGTCAGCATATGAACACTATCAAAAAAATGAAAAAAAAATAAAATTAAATTTAAAAAAGCCAAGGCAATATGTCATCTCCAGAACCTAGCTATAATGCTGCAGAAGGTCCTAGAAATCCTAACACAACTTAAACACAAGAAAATGACTTTAATCCTATCCTTATAAAAATAATAGAGGTCTTAAAGGGGGGAAACAAATCTCTAAAAGAACAAGAAAATACAGAAAACGGGTGACAGAAAGGAGAAAAGCCCTTAGAGAAATACAGGCCATAGTTAGACAGGAGAGGGAAATGAATAAAATGTTTCAGGACCTGTGGGAAGTTGAAGCAATACGGAAAACATATGCTGAGACATTCATGGAACTGGAAAACTTAGGAGAAAGAAAAGGAACTACAGACACAAGCATCACCAACAGAATACAAGAGATGGAAGAATCTCAGGCACAGAAGATAAAATTGAAGAAATCGATATATCTGCCAAATAAAATGTGAAATCTAAAAAAATCCTGACACAAAACCTTCAGGAAATCAAGAATACTATGAAAAGATGAAACCTCAGAATAATAGGAATAGAAGAAAGAGAAGACTCCCAGCTCCAAGGAGCAGAAAATATCTTCAACAAATTCATAGAATAAAATTTCCCAAACCCAAAGAAAGAGATACCTATAACCATACAAAAAGCCTTCAGAACTCAAAATAGATAAGACCAGAAAAGAAGATCCTCCTACCATGTAATAATCAAAACACTAAATGTACAGAACAAAGAAAGAATATTAAAAGCTGCAAAGGAAAAGGGCCAAGTAACATATAATGGCAGACATATCCGAATCACATCTGACTTCTCATCAGAGACCCTAAAATCCAGAAGGACCTGGACAGATACTTGCAGACCCCAAAAGACCACAGATGCCTACCACGACTACTATACCCAGCAAAACTTTCAATCAACATACATGGAGAAAATAAGATATTCCATAACAAAACTAAATTCAAACAATATCTATACATGAATTGAGCCCTGCAGAAGATAACTAGAAGAAAAACCCCACCCAAGAAGGTAAGAACACACAGGAAGCAAATAACCCCACTGCACCAAAACTAAAAGAAGAAGAGCTCACTCACACACTACCACCACCAACATCAAGATAACAGGAAATAACAATCACTGGTCATTGATACCACTCAACATCAATGGGTTCAATTCCCCAATAAAAAGACACAGACTAACAGAATGAACATGAAAACAGAATCTATTGTTCTGCTGCTTACAAGAAACACACCTCAGCCAAAAAGATAAACATTATCTCAGAGTAAAGGGCTGGAAAAAGATATTCCAAGCAAATGGACCCAAGAAAGCAAGCTGGAGTAGCCATTCCAGTATCCAATAAAATAGACCTCCAACAAATGTTAATCAAAAGAGATATGGAAAGACACTTCATACTCATCAAAGGAAAAACACACCAAGATGAAATCTGAATACTGAACATCTATGCCCCAAACACAAGGACACCCACAATTGTAAAAGAAATACTACTAAAGCTCAAATCCCACATTGAGCCCCACACATTATTATGGGGAACTTCAACACACCACTTTCACCACTGGACAGATCAATGATGCAGAAACAAAACAGAGAAATAATGAAACTAACTGATGCCCTGTACAAAATGAACCTAACTGATACCTACAGAACATTTTGTTTCTGTATATTCAAAAGAATATACTTTCTTCTCAGCACCTCATGGAACCTTCTCCAAAATGAAACATATAGTCACAAAGCAAGCCTCAACAGATATAAGAAAATTGAAATTACCCCTTGTAATTTATCAGACCATCATGGAATAAAGCTAGACTTCAACAATAATAGAAACAACATAAAGTCTGAAAACTCGTGGAAACTGAGCAACTCTCTACTCAATGACCTCTAGGTCTGGAAAGAAATAAAAAAAGATATTAAAGTCTTCTTAGAATTCAATGAAAATGAAGGCACGACATACCCAAACTTATGGGACACAATGAAAGTAGTGCTATGAGGAAAATTCCCAGCACTAACCAAATTCAAAAAGAAATTGGAGAGTTCCCATGCTAGCAACTTAAAAGCACACCTGAAAGATCTAGAACAAAAAGAAGCAAACACACCCAAGAGGAGTAGACTGCAGGAAATAATCAAACTCATGGGTGAAATTAATATATTGGAAACAAAGAGAATGAGAAGAATTAATAAAAACAAGAATTGGTTCTTTGAGAAAATCAACAAAATAGCAAGCCCTTAGCCAAACTAACAAGAAGGCAGAGGGAAAATACCCAAATCAACAAAATCAGAAATAAAAAAGGGCGAAATAACAACAGACATTGAATACATCCAGCAAATCTTTAGGTCTTACTTCAAAAATCTATGCTACACAAAATTTGAAAACCTACGCGAAATGGAAAATTTTCTTGATAGATTTCACATACCAAGGTGTAGGGGTTAGATAAATTAGATTTAGAAAATATATAGGAGTTTCTGATACTGTCTCTTAATTCGGGGCCTGAAGAGCATTATCAGCATGAAGTCAGGAAAAACAGGAAAGACTCAATAGACTGAAAAACAAGGTTGAAGTCAGGAAAACAGGAAAGACTCAATAGACTTGAAGAAACAAAATATCTGGCCTGACATTGTTTTCAGCTGCTAAGTGGGCGGAGCCCAAATTAAGCTGAAACAGAGTTCCTCCTATTTGAGGACAGTGCATGGAGCCCAGAAGAGAAGAGGACCCTGATGCTAGAGAGCTCCGAGAGTCCTGCTGAAAAAAGTGCTGGCCATCGTTTGATGGCCAGATTTCCCTGAAGCAGAAAGAAGCTGGTGAGCAAAGAAAGCCTGAGCAAGACACCAAAAGGCCAAGGACTAAACCCTGTGGCTCAGCTTTTGCCTAGAGGGGTTTGATCTGTCCGAACAGTGGCCTAAAGGAAACTGTGCCTGGCTTTAAGGACTGAGGCAGAGCAGCTGAGTTCCTGATTCAAAAGAAGTAAGTTGGCCTACAGACGGCTGGGGTCTCCCACAGAGAAGAAAGCATGAAGCCTTATTTAAGGTGAGACTGCAATAACCAACTTACCCTGATGAACCTGCATCTGAGAGATCCAGAAAAAGGACTGCTAAGTGCGTTAAAGAATCTACAACAAAGACTGTGTTCCTGACGACTGAGGACCTGCCCCAGAGACTGTATCATTCTAAAAGGTTATGAAAGTAGTTGTTATAATTATCAATAGGTTTAGTGGATAGGTTAAAGGGGTTGTAGGAATTTATAGGATTAATAGTTAAGAAATTGTTGGTGTTTGTTATAAGTGAATTTAGTAATAAATAAATATGAAATAAATAATAATTTAAAAGATCGGTTACACCAAGGTTAAATCAAGATCAGGTAAACAAATTAAACACTCTTATAACCCCTATGGAAATAAAAGCAGTCATTAAAAGTGTCCCAACCAAAAACAGCCCAGGACCAGATGGTTTCAGCATAGAATTCTACCAGACCTTCAAAGAAAAGCTAATACCAATACTCTTCAAACTCTTCCACAAAATAGAAACAGAAGGAATACTGCCAAACTCATTCTATGAGGCCACAGTCACCCTGATACCTAAACCACACAAAGACCTAACAAAGAAAGAGAACTTCAGACCAATTTCCCCCATGAATATAGGCACAAAAATACTTAATAAAATACTTGCAAACCGAATCCAAGAACACATCAAAAGTATCATATACTGTGATCAAGTAGGCTTCATCCGAGAGACGCAGGGGTGCTTCAACATATGAAAATCCATCAATGTAATCCACCACACAAACAAACTGAAAGAAAAAAAAAAACACAAGCTCATTGGATGCTGAAAAAGCATTTGACAAAATCCAACACCCCTTCAGAGCTCAAGGCCACCTGATACAAAACAAGCTCTAAACAGAGAAAAACTTTGATCCAGGAGTGGAGGAGCACATCTTTAATCCCATCAGTTGGGAACCACATGTCTTTGATCCCAAAACTTAGAATGCAGAGACAGGCACATAGGATTTGGAAAGATTTAAGTTTAAAAGCTACTTACAAAAGGCAGGCTGCAATTCAAACAAATTGTCCTTTGAGATCTCAAAATATATACACTAAAGGTTTGTTTAGCTCCAAAATATCAAAATAATTTCTTCTTTAATCCGGATTGAAAGGTAATACTTTATATATTATCAAAAAAAAACAAATTTGCTCCAGGAAAAATATTACCTGACCCCCCCCCCAAAAAAAAGGTAATTGTCCCAGAGTTAGGATTAGGGCAGGGCTCTTTTCTTATCTTTCCAGGAGATCTAAAGCACCCATTCAAGGAATCCAGGGACAACTGGACAATGGAAACCTCAGCAGAAAACAGATCAGACACCAAAGAAGACGAGTGGCCCAGATGATCCAGCCTTGCAGACTTCTTCAATAGCAGTTTCCTCAAAAGTCTACAACCACAACAACTCAAAATCGCTAAGATCGTTCAGCTCCACAGACCACTCCAGCCAGATCTTCAGTAAAGCTCTGAAGATCAGCTTCTGTCTATGAACTTCTTAGGACATCTAAATAGCTGAGCACAAAAGGACTGAACATCAAATGATTCTATTAATATTTTTAACCATTTTTCCATTCTTATTTGGGCCCCAAACAGGTTTACTACGTCCCAAATCAGCAGGAAGTCATTTTATGAGAACAACGTCCCATCCCCAGAAGGTGGGGAGGGTGTTCTCCCCCTTTGGTTATTTGATAGATAATAGAAAATTTTGTTATTTAGGGGAAAAGACTACAAGCTGTTAAATGGTCTTGTTAAATGGGTTTTGGAGGTTAGACCCAGGGACTTCTCTCTTTTTCTTTTCTGTATCCTCCTTTCTCTCCTATATAGGAGTGAACAGACTTGAGAAAAATGGGACATAGACATAGTATAGGAAAGATCAAGAAAAAAGTACAGATCATTGAATATAGCCTTATACCTTTGTATACTGATACAAAATTAATATTATATTTGGCTAAATTGGTATTGATCATTGTATATTAATGCAAAATTAAGATTGTATAGGGCTACATCGGTATTGATCTTTGTATATTGATACAAAATTAAGATTATATTTGGCCACAATGGTATTGACCCTTGTATATTAATGTAAAATTAAGATTGTATTGGGCTACATCGGTATTGATCTTTGTATATTGATACAAAATTAAGGGTAACGCTTCTTAAAGGTATTTTTCATAGTAATACTTAAAAATGAAATGTCAAGTTTTGACCTCTCGCTACCAACCGACATAAACTGTTTAGGATAATTAAGAAACGGAAACTAATAGTCATGAAAACGTGTCATTTTGTTAGTTACTATGACAGTCTATCACAGTTATTTTCTAAGCTACTCAGAAATCAAGTTGCTAAGAGACAAGCAATATTTGCTTATCTAAATATAAGAGATAGATAGGGCATCTTCAAAAACCTCAAGAGATCTGCAGAATATGGCATTCAAAGATGTTTTCTTAACTTAAGATTTTTTGATATCAAGACATGTCAGCTCCTGACAGCACCCCCTATTCTACTCCAAGTAGAAGATGAGCATCAAAGAATCTCCAGTGGGAGATGATTGAATTGGTGGTAAGCTGTTCTCTTGGCAAGAAAAACCCCTTGCTTCAACTGTAGACAGAATGCTGTCCAAAAAGGACAAAACTTGGAAGCAGATAAGTCGACAGCCTAGCTCTGCCAAGACAGGGTAGGTAAGTCCTTCATAATTCCTGCTCTACAACCAATGTCTGTCAGAGAAATGGGGCCAAATGGCTGAAGATTGATGCTGTAATGTATGGAGAGAAAATGGGAACTGTCCAGGCAGCCACAGGTATGTCATTTTTTAGTTTTGGAAGCTGCAGGCCCTGCACTTCCTATATAATCAGATATATTTATCCCTCTCAGGTCTTTGAGGTGGTTGAAGAATAGATAGTTAGAGTCTCATAGTTAAATTTTGAGTTGTTTAGGAATCAAGAGGGTGTTCTGGATCTAAGAAGATATTTTTAAAATTATGAGGCAAGTTAGTATGAAAGCTGAGTTAGATATAGAACTTTAAACTCATGGAGATGGTTAGATAGTAGAATGTTAAAGTCAGGTGCCAAACACATATGGACTGGACATTGGGAATGTATGCTAAGCCATATAGCTCTTATAATTGTGACCTATTTATTTCTGTTGTTTTGTATTGTATTTATAGTTATAAGAAAAAGAACCATTTTTTGGACTGAAAGGGATTGCTGTTGGGGGGAAAAAAAGAAATACCTTAAACTTAAAAAAAAGAAGGGAAGAGGATGGGGGGGTTGAGGGGGAGGAGGGTGGAAGGGTGGGACTGGAGGGGGGAGTAGGGAGGGGATTGTGATTGAGATGTAACTTGAAGAAATAAAAAATAAATTATTAAAAAAAAAAGTCTTGGAGAAATCAGGCATATGAAGACCACACCTAAACATAATAAAGGCAATTTACAGCAAGTCAATAGCCAACATCAAACTAAATGGAGAGAAACTTAAAACATTTCACTGATATCACAGACAAGGCAAGCCTGCCCACTCTCTTCGTATCTCTTCAACATAGTACTGGAAATTCTAGATAGAGCAATAAGACAACTAAAGGAGATCAAGGGGATACAAATTGGAAAGGAAGGAGTCAAAGTATCCCTATTCACAGATGATAAGATAGTATACATAAGTGACCCCAAAAATTCCACCAGAGAACCCCTACAACTGATAAACTCCTTCAGAAAGATGGCTGGATATCAAATTAATTCTAAAACATCAGTAGCCCATTTTTTACACAAAAGATAAATGGACTGAGAAAGAAATTAAGGAAACAACACCCTTCACAATGACCACAAATAATATAAAATACCTGGGGTAACCAAACAAGTGAAAGACCTGTACAGAAAGAACTTCAAGTCCCTGAAGAAAGAAACTGAAGAAGCTTTCAGAAGATGGAGAGATCTCCCATACTCATGGATAGGTAGGATTGACATAATAAAAATGGTCATCCTACCAAAAGCAATATACAGATTCAATGCAATTCCTATCAAAATACCAACACAATTCTTTTCAGACCTTAAAGGAACAATTTTCAATTTTATATGGAAAAACAAAAAATCCAAGAATAGCTAAATCCATCCTGTACAATAAAAAAAAAAAATCCAGAGGTATCACCATCCCTGACTTCAAGCCATTCTACAAAGTCATAGTAATAAAACAGCATGGTACTGCGTAGAAACAAACCAGTGAATCAATGGAACCGAATTGAAGACTCAGAAATAAATCGATACACCTACAGTCACTTAATTTTTAACAAAGAAATCAAAGCCATACAATGGAAAAAGAACAGCATCTTCAAAAAAATGGTGCTGGTGTAACTGGATGTCAACATGCAAAAGAATGCAAATAGACCCATATTTATCACTCTGCACAAAACTTAAGTCCAAGTGGATCAAAGACCTAAACATAAAACTGGACACCCTAAATCTAATAGAAGAGAAAGTGGGGAAAAGCCTTGAACTTATTGGGACAGATGACAACTTCCTCAACAGAATACCAATAACCTACGCACAAAGACCAACAATCAATAAATGGGACCTTATGAAACTGAAAAGCTTCTGTAAGGCAAAAGACACTGTCATTAGAACAACAGCAGCCTACAGATTGGAAAAAGATCTTCACCAACCCCACATATGACAGAGGGCTGTCAGGGCTAATATCCAAAACATATCAAAAGCTCAAGAAATTAAACATCAACAAACCAAATAATCCAATCAAAAAATGGGGTACAGAACTAAATGGAAAATTCACAAAAGAAGAATTTCTAAAGGTCAACAGGCATTTGAAGAAATGTGAAACATCCTTGGTCACAGGGAAATGCAGCTCAAAATGACTCTGAGATTCCATCTCACACCTATCAGAATGGCTAAGATCAAAAACTCAAAAGATAGCACATGCTGGCGAGGGTGTGGAGAAAGGGGAACACTCTTCCATTGCTGGTGGGACTGCAAACTTGTACAAGCACTTTGGAAATCAATCTGGAAATATCTTAGAAAACTGGGAATAGTTCTACCTCAAGACCCAGCCATACTGCTCCTGGGGATATATCCAAAAAATACTCCACCAAAACACATGAATATCTTCTCAACAATGTTCATAGAAGCTTTATTCATAATAGCCAGAAACTGGACACGACCCAGACGTCCTTCAACCAAAGAATGGATTTTTTTTTAAACTGTGGTACATTTACACAATAGAAATCTACACTGCTATTAGAAACAAAGAAATCATGCAGTTTGCAGCTAAATGGATGGATCTAGAAAAGTTCACCCTAAGTGAGTTAACTAAGACCCAGAAAGATACATATGGTATTTACTCTCTTATAAGTGTATATTAACCACATAGCACAGAACAACCATCCTTCAATTCACAAACCCAAACAAACTGGAACCTAGCATAACTATAAACTCCACCCAGTGGAGAGTCATGGACCCTATTGTCTGTTTGTGTAGGAACATCTTACTCCAGCTGCTCTACCAGTACAAGAGGAAGCTCTTAACCCTCTTGTGACTGATGAACTGAGGGGGTTTGATATCTGGGGGCTCCCTTCTCTGAGGAGGAGAGGACAGAGATGGAAAAAGTGAGGGAGGGAGCTTTGATCAAGATGTAACTTGAAAAAATTAATTAATAAACCCCCAACCCAAAAAGTAGTATTCTTAGTGTCTGTCCAACTGCCTCAAATGCAAAGATTTTCACGAAAGTTTTGGGGAAGTGTTCTTGGGAGAGAAGTGGAACATAGTTAGTTTGAGGAGGGGACAGGAGGACCAAGCTATGTGGCAGAATAGCAGGGTCTCTTGATCCCACGGGAGGCTCTGTAGCAGTGTGGTCTTCAGAAATGTTACAGACTGAGCAAGACCTTTATTTTCTGTTTCAGTTTGTCATTTCTTGCCAGTTGATCATGTGCTTATGGAAAGAGGCAACTTCCTTCAGTCTTTGGATGACAAAGCAAAAAGATCAGATCAGTTAAGAGCCATCAGCATCAACTACCACCTTCACTACCTATAGCTGGAAGAATGGGAACATTCACTAAAGAGGGGCTCTGCATCATCACCCCATGGCCAACCACTGCAGAGCATAGTGTCACAGTTAGTCTGTCTATATCTGCCATATTAGCCTTTCCAATGAGTTTGGAAACAGTCAACAGTTGGAGTAAAAATCTGCCACATTATGGACATTTTTTAAAAATATGAATAAAATAATCTGAAGTGATGCTGACATACAAACTTTCTTTCAGGACCTTCCAGGTGCCTCCAGTAAAAGCTCTTGCTGCCTGAGAATCTGTTTTCCATCTCAGAGATCCACAATGGAGATTCACAATGGAGGAAGGAGAAAGCTGGCTTCCACAAGCCCTCTTCCAACACACACACACATACACAAAATGTGATTTTTTAAAAAACATTAATAATAGCAAGATGAACACCAATATCCATCTCTCTGAACTTCTTGACTACAGATGAAATGTGACCCATTAGCTTCCTGTTCCTGCCCTAAAGACTCCTCCACCAGGCTGGTCTGTACCTCCAAATTCCAAAATAAACCTTTCCTTCCTTAAGAAGATCTTGTCAGACATTTTGTTACAGATGTGAGAAAAAATAAGTACCACACTAAAGAGTGGAATTTACCTCCATGGCTTGCGGTTCCATGATGGATTCACTAGCATGTGCTAGGGTCCTGACTGCTTTCCTTTCCATTCTTAAGACAAATCTTTTACCTGGGACCATTGTCCTCTTTAAGATCCTGTGACCAGGCCAGAACACTAGAAGACTTTTTTGAGACACGTGCACATCCCTAGTTAGCTCTTTTGCTCTTGGGCCTAACAAAGTTCTTTATATGGAAATCATCAATTTCCTTTCTCTAGTCCCCACTACTAGAACCAGGGATATAGATAAAATACATCTCAGCATGTCCATGACCAGGGTTCAATCCTCATCAATGAAAAATAGAGAGAGGAAAGGAGAGAGAGAGAGAGAGAGAGAGAGAGTAGAGAGTGCTCCAATTACCATCCTAAATGCTATGCAAAGCCAACACCTCCACACAAACAATGGTGGGGAAAGATAGCATTGCTGAAACTGATAGCATGTGTCATACACAAATAAGGCATTTGAATATTCATTTTATGAAGAATAAAATCATAGGCACAAGTAGATCAATGGCTTTTGGAAGACACCCTTTAGAGACATGACATGCTCATCTGTTTCCAATCTTCACTTCTTTTCCATTGATTTATGTTGGCTAATTGACACATAATCTCCCCCAAATTCCTGGACCCAGAAGCTTAGAGATTCGGTTCATTTCTTGCTTTTCATATTCCCTTTGTGCCACTGTCATAGGACACCTCTGTATGCAGAGTAGGGTGATACCATTCTGTACACATCTGATCATCTCCTGATTACTGAGTTTCAATATTCTTTATTTTTTTATCCGCTGCAATCTTTTCTTTGCCAACTCATCATGTCCTGCACAGAGAGTTTTTAAAACTTAACAGGCCCCTCCCCACAGAAGGTGTGGGTCATAGCAGGGTGTAGGCATCACACTCGTATTGCATAGTTCAGGGGAACTATCCATTTTTTTCTTTTCTAAGTCTGTGGAAACCAGTCCCTCACTCCCTGGGCAGAGCACTATGTTATCTCTTGAAGAGTTGGGTGGAATACCAAACCTCGAGCAAAAGTTGTCCCTTATATCTCATATTTGTCTTGCAAGCCTTCAACCACACCTCTTAAAGAATATGTAGAAATGGGAGATTATGACCCATCATAATCTAGTAGGTGGATTAAAATGGATTTTGTTTTAAAGAGTTGGAATGGAACCACATCTAATCCTCCATTGACTTTTGCACAAATACGACAATTGGCAAGAGGGAGAAACTCCTGGGAGGAAGGTTGCAAACTGGGTTGATCAGGAATGAGACATTTCTGTCTGAAGTTCATTCTTCAGACTAGATACTAGATACCAGAGTCAGAGCAGAAAAATTATTCAAAAGCTTGTGTGGCACATTCATGACAAATGTCCCTTCTAGCCCACCACATTGGCTCTCCATATTTTTCTGCTTGGGTATGTAGTAGTCAGGCTTCTGTAGGAAAATGGAACTTACAGAAGGAAGGTGCAAGAAGCAAGTAGTTGTTCAGTCCATGAAGCTGCATGTCTCAGCTGGTCTTTGGTATAGCTAGAATTCCCCCAAAAGAGTAGGCTCTAATGCCAGTGAAGATGCAGACTTGCTAGTGAGACCTAGAGCAAGTAGGCAAAGAGAGCAACCTTTCTTCTTCCATGACCTTAGGCTACTTGAAAAATGTGGCACAGATTAAAGATGGTCTTCCGAGTTCAAACGATTTAATTAAGAAAGTCTCTCAGGGGATTCAAGATGGTGGCAGCTGGTGCAGACGTATTTTGATTTCGGGGTCAACAATCACAAGGTGGCAAGTGTTCCAGGACGCTGTACAAAGGGCATGACCCCTTCTAAATCTCACCCAGCTACACAGGGAGCACGGAAGATGCCTGGGCAGGATGCCCCTTCCAATTCTCGGACATGCTAGGAAGCCTCTGGACCCGGGAATCGGGATAACCCATCCCCCCAAAAGGAGAGACCCCGGGTAAGTTCCAACCTAATACCCAGCCAGCAGATTCAGAAACCACGCAGAGATAATTCCCACCCTGCTGGGCACTCCCAGGTCTCACACAGACAATCCAACTGAGATGAGGGACTGTTATATAAGGACACCCCACCCCAGAAAAATGGGATGGAAGGGTTAGGAGGTAAAGAAAAAAAATGAAATGTGATGTTTCGGCCTTTTACTACTAATTGTCATAAACTGTTTAAGATAATTAAGAAATGCAAACTAATGGTTATGCAAGCCGGTCATTCTGTTAGGTACTATGACAGCCTATTATAGTGACTTGCTAAGCTAATCAGAAATAAACCTGCTAAGAGACAAGCAGCATCTGCTTACCCTAATATAAGAGATAGATAGGGCCTCTTCAAAAACCTCAAGAGATCTGCAGAATATGGCATTCAAAGATGTTTTCGTAACTTTAGATTTTTTTATATCAAGACATATCAACTCCTGACAGCACCCCCTATTCTCCTCCAAGTAGAAGATGAGCATCGAAGAATCTCCAGTGGGAGATGATTGAATTAGTCGCAAGCCTATCTCTTGGTAGGAAAAGCCCCTTGCTCCAACTGTAGACAGAACGCTGTCCAAAAAGGACAAAACCTGGAAGCAGGTAAGTTGACAGCCTAGCTCTGCCAAGACAGGATAGGTAAGTCCTTCATAACCCCTGCTCTACAATCAATGTCTGTCAGAGAAACAGTGCCAAATGAGTGAAGATCAATGCTGTAATGTATGGAGAGAAAATGGCAACTGTCCAGGAAGCCACAGGTATGTCATTTCTTAGTTAGGGAAGCTGCAGGCCCTGTACTTCCTATAAAATCAGATATATTTATCCCTCTCAGGTCTCTGGGGTGGTTGAAGAACAGATAGCTAGAGTCTCATAATTTAATTTTGAGTTGTTTAGGAGTCAAGAGAATGTTATAGATCTAAGAAGATACTTTTAAAATTGTGTTGCAAGTTAGTATGAATGTTGAGTCAGATATAGACCTTTAAACTCATGGAGATGTTTAGATAGTAGAATGTTAAAGTCAGGTACCTAATACATATGGACTGGTCATTGGGAATGTACGTTAAGCCATATAACCCTCATAACTGTGGGTAATTACCTCTGTTGTACTGTATTGTATTTGTTATTATAAGAGAAAGAGCCATTTGTTGGACTGAAAGGGGAAACTGTAGGGGGAAATAAGATATACCTTAAACTTAAAAGAAAAAAAAAAGGGAAGAGGATGGGGGGTTGAGGGTGGGAGGGTGGGACTGGAGGGGGAATAGGGAGGGGACTGCGATTGAGATGTAACTTGAAGAAATAAAAAATAAAGGAAAAAAATCTTGAAAAAAAAAAAAGAAAGTCTCTCAGAGGGTATATCCAGTCACTTGGGTTTTAGTTAATTCCAGATGTACTCAAGTTGACAGCCAAGAATAGCCATCACAGTTATATATAATCGACCATTTGTCTCTAAAACAGAAAGCAGTCCTGTACCCATCACTGTCTGTCCTGTGACATAAGACCAAGACCAAACCAGGAAAATTCAGAGTTCCCTTTCATGGTTTCTTGGCCTCATTAATACAAAGAATTTATGTTGCATGCCTTTAATCCCAGCACTTGGGAGGCAGAAGCAGGTGGAACTCTGTGAGTTCAAGGCCAGCCGGATCTACAGAGTGAGTCCAAGACAGTCAAGCATACATAGAGAAACCCTGTCTGGAAAAACCTTAAAAAAAAAAAAAAATTTAGAAAGGGACTTAGAAGGAAGCCTGGGAACAATTTTTACTAGAGGAAAAACCAACAGGGTAGGAAATATGAAATTCCCAGTGTCAGATCCAAAAGAAACTCAGGACACATGGCCAACTGTGGTGCTATTTATTAGTACACCCGAATGTCTACTGCCCTCCAGGCTCACTTAGCACCTGGCTCCTCCCTGATCTTCTTACCCCACCCCCTATCCTAAACTTCTCCAACTCATGGGCTCCCCTTCCCCCGGCTTCTCATTCCTATATAACCTGCCATTTTGACCATGTACTCTCTTTTGATTTTCCTCTCTCATACCCCCACCACCACCTCCTCTTATGGTCCTGTTTACTCTACTAGCCATGTTCAGTGGACTAGTTTCTCTCCCTGCTCTGGACTCTTCCAGATGCCTTTGGATGTACTCTTTCTCGCTCTGGCTCTCTTTTTCATTTCTACAATAAAAACTTCTCCTTAACCATGCCTTGGAGTAGTCATGCCCTTGCTTTTTATACCCAGCCCCTGCTGAGGGGAAGGACATGGAGAAATCCTTTGGTGTCAGGGTCTGGGAAACCTTCCATATTCAGCAATGGATGTCAGCAATCAACTTATGGTGAAAGGGGTGGGGTTGTAAAGAAAGATTGAGAAAGCTGAGAGTGTCGAAAAAATGACTTAGACTTTTGACCAGTGTCAGAAAGTGGCTTCAAAGAACAGAGGCTTCTTGGAAGGATAAGTACCTTACCTTTAAAGGGATAATTATTTTTCCCATCTCTTTAGAATGTCCTTAGGTGAATAAACTTCTTAGTGGTCTTCTGGCCAGGTGACTGACAGGCCCTGTTTTGAAGCAGATTAAAATGTCTGTCTCCACGCAAGACCAGAGATAGATTCCATTCTTTTGACCAGGAACCCTTAGGATGGACAGTTAGGATGTTTTCTTTTCTAGGGTTAGGAGGGAAACAGGAGGTTGGATCCAAAGCTGACCCTGAGAAAGAGGTTGATCCTCAGTGCCTCCAAGGATACTAATCCCTGTCTCACAGGGTGGAGAGATGGCTCAGTGGTTAAGAGCACTGGCTGCTCTTCCAGAGGTCCTGAGTTCAATTCCCAGCAACCACATGGTGGCTCACAACCATCTATACTCATATCAGGTACCCTTTTCTGGCCTGCAGGCATATATGCAGACAGAACACTGTTTGTAAAATAAATAAATCTTAAAAAAAAAAAAGGACAACCCTCACATCCCCAAACGATCTTGGTTTTCCACAGTGTGACATAGTCTCAATGACAAGCATGGCTCTCCATGTGGGCCAGGCCACTCTGTTCTTAGTCACCCACAAATGTTTGCTTGATTCTCACTTCCCTTTCTGAGAGCTTGCATGTTCCTCCCTACCTAAAACAAGCATCTACCACATCTATTCAAATACTTTCTAGATGTAAGACCTTGCACTGTTTGCCCCCTCTCTGGCTCCTTCATGCCTAGGAAGTTCTAGCCACATCAGTGTCTTAGGATGTTCTCTGATACACAATACTTTCACTATAGCAGGTCTTCACATAGTGACAATGTGGGCCAAGTATTTCCTGTCTTATTTTGGTTTTTCTTTTTTTTTTTTTTCATGGTTTTCATGTTTGGTCACAAAACAGAGACTAATAAGAGATTATTTTTTCTCTACCTGTACCATTCAAAATAGTTCACTATACCAAGAAATCAATAAACATTTACCTGAGTTAAAATTACTAGCCACCAATTTATTTCTCTTCCTTTGTTCTAGCCAAGTTTTGTGGTCTGTTTTTGTTTATTCTGATGAGAAGCTAATTGATTTAGAATCTATGGGAAGAGAGAGGGGGCTTTAAAAGTTTCAGTGATATTCAGTACCTGTGGTACTGTTGTTTGTGGTGGCCCACCATGATGTAGGCTCAGTTTTGCTAAAATTCTCTAGAAAATTAGAATTTGTTCTAACTGGGTAGATATTACTGATTAATTTGAATGTAACATGAATTTTTCTTCATGAGGTTGTGTTAATTATATACACAGAGATTGGTAGCCTTGTAGGCTACATGGAACATTAGATAAACATAGAAAATTGCATGTGCATAAACTAGTCCATGGAAAAAAACATAAAATATATACATAAACACACACATACATATACATTACACATATACATGTATACACATATACTACACATATCCTGCACACATATACACATATACACACATACACACATGCATGCATGCACCAGCATATCTATATACATATATACATACTTACACATGCATAGTCATAGATACATACACACAAACACATGTACATATATATCACATACATACATATATACTCATGAGTACACATAGACATACATATGTGCATACATATTCATGTAAAAACCATATACACACATAGATATGCATATCCAGGTGCATACATATGCCTATGTATACATGTTCATATATATACATACACATACACACATATGAACATACATGTATATACCATACATACTTACAAATACATACAAAGAGGCACACACATACATACAATACATACATGTGCATGCACATACATTTCTCTGGAGTTTGCTTTGGGGAATGGCTGCTAAGTGTTGTGATTATTGTGAAGGAAGGTCACCAACCTTGACAGAAAGCTGAAATAATAGGAATGACTGAGTGGGGTGACTTAGAGTAGGTGTTGAACTGAGGGAGCATCTAGATGATTAAAATTTGTGTGTGTGTGTGTGTCTCTCTGTGTGTGTGTATGTGTCTCTGTGTGTGTGTGTCTGTGTGTGTGTGTGTGTGTGTGTGTGTGTGTGTGTGTGTGTGTGTGTG
>CAJQZJ010032225.1:1395538-1414686 GCA_907164525.1 Lophiomys imhausi
GGACAACGGTCAATATATGGTGGACAGGTGGGGTAGGAAGGTAGGAGAGGACAACGGTCAATATTCACTGCCTGCACGTATAAAACTGTCAAAGAACAGATTTAGCTAAGAAACTAAATGCTTCAGAAAGGAACTAAGATGTGTGAGCTTGGCCTATGGCTCAGTGCACTATACATCAGCACAAATGAGGTCCCAGCACCAACCACCCCACCAAGGCCACAGCATTAAGGTCTGCTCACAGAAACTCAGCTGACACAGGTGCCAAAGAAAAATGTCCCCATATTCATTTCTGTGCTGAGCTATAGAGATGAGCCTCTCCTCTGATAGTCTTATGATCCTATCCCTTCTCATCTCAACCCAGTATCACACAGTGAGCACCAGAATGCTCACAAGTGGTTCAAGTACAGGTTTCTACTTGAGTTTTCACCACTCACGTTTTAGTCTCAGCGATTCAGCACTTTGGATCCATTGGTTGGACTTAATGATGCCTTCTAAATTGGGTAAAAATAAAAGAGTTGACAATTAGCAATGATACTGACAAAACAAAAAATAAAATTAGGCATATTTATAGGTTAATGTGCAAGCTACCTAGAGATAGCACTGTGAAAATGAAGCTATAAAGAGAAATAACCAAATTGATAAGCCACAAAGAATTGAGTTGCCATATTTCACTGAATGTAACATGAGTTACCTCATTGTCATTGTTTTGCTTTTTTTAAGTTAATCTTTTTTATGTTTATTTATTACATCAGGTTACATCTCCATCACAGTGGCCTCTTTCCACCACACCCAGGTCTGCCCTCCCACCCTCTACCCCCTCTCCCTTCCATCCCACTCCTTCAGAGTGGATAAAGAAGCAAAGCCGGTCAGTTAAGACATGGTATATTAATTGGTTAGATGGTACATTTTAATTTAAGAAATGGTAAATGGTAAAGAAAATAACTGTCTTAAAATTGATGAAGTGTGATACTAGAAGACAGGGTTGGAATAACCATACATGGTACTTTTCAATACACCCAGAAAATCTGTTTCTAAATCTCTGAGGGAGAATCTACTTGTTGAACAAATAATTTTTAGCAGATTCAGAAATTTTGACACTCTTCTTCATGCCTTCCAAGACAGATTGCCCACTCCAAAGTCTACCTTACAATCAGTAGGTGCATAGTTACACTAGTCCAAGGATATGTGCTTTACTGGAAAGAATCCTGGACATAGAGGATGGACAGACTTTGGTTGGCATTTATTCTACCTCTAATGAGACGAGTGACCTTGTACACATCCCATTAAATTCTCAGCTGAACTCCTCACCTATAAAATGAGTGGGTTAGCCAGGTGTGGTGGCTCATGCCTTTAATCCCAGCACTTGGGAGGCAAAGACAGGGGGATCTCTGTGAATTCAAGGCCAGCCTGGTCTATAAAGCTAATCCAGGGCTCTACTTTACAGACCCTGTCTCAAAAAAAAAATTAGTGGGTTAAACTAAAATCTTGTTTTAAACTCAACTCTCATTTCTCAGCTCCCACTTTTTATAAATCTCTGGTCCTGGATTCATCTCAACAGCCCCATGTCAAGCTAAAATGTATGCACATACAAAAAAAATTCCCTCAAAAGGTAATTTTGCTAGCTTTCTATTTCAGCTTAATTCTTGAGGTCTGTGAAATGAAGTAAAGAATGATTCACTTTGATAACAAATTCTGAGCACTGGACTATGGCATCCATCTCTGCAAGATCGAAGACACTGACCCTCTAGTGTGTCACTAGAAGGAGGGACCTTACCTCTGCTGCCCTGGATCTCCCCTTCAATGAAGATACTCGCATTCTCAGAGCATCCCTTATCTGAAAAGTAGTGACAGTGATCAACAGATGCCAGGAGATGCCACAGCATTCCAAAGCACAGACACATGTCCTAGAACTTTAAGACCAGTGACGCTGGCCACAGCAACAACATTAGGTAACTCAGCACAGCACTCAGGAAACAACAAATCATGGATAAAAGTTGAACGGTGTTAATAACAATCCACAGAACTATTTTCAAATTGTGCCCCTAGTTTCTTTTCCTTTTGCCAAGAATACCTGCCTGCAATCTTGGCTTGTCTTGATAATAATCAAGCACAGTGCATAGACAGTTCTCATCTTTCTTCCTCATAACTGATGCCCTGAGCTGTGCTCACCAGCTGAGCAAGGTTAGACTCCAGCTCAAACCACTTCACCCTCCTGCTTTCCTCCTCAGTCACATGGAACTGAATGAAGCAGTGAACGAAGCAAATTCAGTTTACCTTGTGATCCATAATGGTACCAAACAGCAAGATGAAAAAGCCCTGCAGTGAAATTCAACAGAGTCATGAGGGACAGCTCCCCAAACGGCATTCCAGCGTTATTTTAATCCTACTCTTCTGAGTAACCTCTAGGATGCTACCTGGGACTTAGAAATCCATTTCCACTGATGCAGATAGACATGTGTTGGCAGAGCTTAGCATGGTGGCACAGCTCTCTATTCCTAATGCTTAGGAGGCAGATATAGGAGTTCAAGTTCTCTAGTTCAAGGCCAACTATGTCTGCAATGAGCTCGAGACAAGCAAGACCCATTTCTAAGATACATAAAATAGGATGGGCCAGAAAGATGACTCAGAAGGTAAATACACTAGCCACCATGCCTAAAGACCAGACTTTGATCCCTAGGATCCAAATGATGGAAGTAGAAATAAGAACTCTGGCATGTTTTCTTCTAACTTCCACATACAGGATATAACACATGTGCATACACAAACAAACAAACAGGGGTTAGAAGATGAATTTTTTTAATTAATGAAATAGCATATATGGGTCTTTCTTTGGAATCTACCTCCTTCTTGGCAATGGGGGTCACCTTCACAGACTAGTAAAAGTGGGATATGGATTCCTATTGAATGACTACTGATGTAGAAAAGGAGTTTTCAACCTTACTATGTGGTTGGATGAGAAATACCCCCCCCATAGGCTCATGTATTTGAACAGTTGGTCTCCAGCTGCTGGTGCTGTTGTAGAACATTGTGTTACTTTTTGTACACAAACCCTAATGTGCAAACATATGTGAGTAAGGGTGAGGCTGGAGGGCTATAGCTAAGCCAGGTTCCAGCCCAAGCCCTCCATTTCCTGATCCATACAAGATATATAGAAGACCATGCCATAAGCTCTTGCCACCAGGACCTGAGTATCACCTCCTATACCTCCCACCCCATCACCCACACACACACCATTAAATTGAGAGCTAAAATAAATCCGTTCTTTTCTTAAGTTTCTTGGGTCTGGCATCTTATGCCAGTGACAAGAACCATTACTAAACCATGTATTAAATCCTACAATTTCATCTCAAATACTGAAGTGTCTAGTCTTTCACAAGATAACAGTTACAGATAACATGGAATCTGGTTATTCGGAATCACAACCAGGGAAGTTATCTTTTAAAAATGAAATTAAATTGGACCGTCCTCTAAAGAAGAAAGCACAGAAAGGACAGACAGAAGAAATTCAAAAGTAAAGAACCCTCCATGAAGTGAAATTCCAGCAGGCTATCACTGCTGCATCTCTTTCTGATACAATGACTAAGAAGAATCAGAAGTCAGAAGTTAGAAAAGCTCAGCGAGAGCAGGCTATCAGGGTTGCCAAGGAAGCAAAACACACTAAGCAGGCATCAAAGAAGACAGCAATGGCTGCTGCCAAGGCCCCTCCAAAGGCCGCACCTAAACAAAAGATTGTGAAGCCCATAAATGTGTCTGCTCCCCAAGTTGACTGAAAATGCTCACTTGGTAGTTAAGATTTTAAAATAAAGATACATCTCTAAAAGAAAGAAAAAACTGGAATTAGTGTCCTGGTTTACTGTGAGTTGGGGAGAGCATTCTGAAAATAGTCAACTATGGTTTCTGAGATGGTAGAAGAACTTTCTGAATAAAAGCAAAGGAGAACTACAAAGATCTGGAAGCTGGGAAGACCTTTTCTCTGTCTACAGACAGTTTTGTCTTGGACAAACACTGATCAAGTGACAATGAACTATTAAATGTAAGTCACAGGGAACACTAGCTAAGAAAGGAGGATTTGGCATAACTAAACGTGTTTTTAGCAATTTTCTATCAATAAAAGAGAAATATAAGTATTCTGTAGAAGAAATACAGATAAAAGATTCCTAGGGTTTAATTAAGTTGTTAAGGGTAAAAGATGAGAGCTGTGACTGCCGCTCCATGGTAATTGTGTGAGGGCCTGGATTTGGTTCCCAGAACAGGAAGGAAGAGATGAGGAGCAGGATGAGGACAATGAAGGAGGGAAGGTGGAGAGAGGAAAAGAGTGGGGAGGACAGGAGAGATATGGAGAAGAAAGGACAGAAGAAGAGCTAGAATGGGATGGGAAGGGAGGGAGAGGAAGGGAGAGGGGAGAGGGGAGGAGAGGGGAAATGGTGAGGAGAGAAGAGAAAGGAGGGGAAAGGATTGAAGAGGAGAGAAGAAGAGAGGGGGGAGGGGAGGGGAAGAGATAAGAATAGAATCATTAGTTATCAGAACAACTTTCAAAGTAGGAAAATTAAGCACATATTGTAGCTGACGCATATGACCCCATCACTCAGGAGACTGGGACAGGAGAATCATTATGAGTTTGAAGGTAGCCTGGGCTAAAGAGAAAGATCTTTTCTCAAAAAACAAAACAACAACAACAACAAAAAAAAAAAAAACAGAGGGCCAGAGAGATGGATCAGCAGTTAAGAGTACTGGTTACTCTTGCAGAGGACTCGGGCTTAGTTCCTAGCACTCACATAGCAGCTTCCAACAATATGTAACTCCAATCCAGGGGATCTGGTGCCCTCTTCTGGCCTCTTTAGGCACTGCACAAAGACATAAATGCAGGCAAAATTTCCATACACATAAAATTTTAAAATAAAGGAAAAATACTTTTTACTTAAGGCAATAAGAGTAGAGACATTTATGTCAATCAAGAACTTGTGAGTTCAAGAAAACAAGGTATTTAATGTTTTCTCCTTAAAGTAACACAACAGGAAGAACGAAACTGATGTAGTCCAAACTTATTAAAGATTGAGTAAAATACACGAGTGACCCAAGCTGATGTTTCTTTAATGTCTGTGTTATGTTTGCACTTTGCATGGTCTTTAAGTACTAGTGACAGGTCAACAGAAACGCTTTGCTATTTTATTGAGTAGTTATAATATTTAAAGCAAAAGTTGGAAAACTTTCTCCCACACACCAGATAGTAAATATTTACAGTTTTCTGGTCATACCCCTCTGTTGCAACTACTCAAATCTATAATTATAGCTCAAAGTCAGCCAGAAGGAAAACATAAATAAACAAGCGTGGTGGTGTTCCAGCAAAACCCTATGAACAAAAACAAGCAGAAGGCTGAGTTTTCCAAGCCCTGATTAAAAGTGTAATTAAGACTGTGGACCTGCCAAGTTTCCTACTACTCATAGGTAGAGAAAGCACTTTGAGTAAGTGATAGCATTCCCAAAATGCAAGCTTAGACTCAAGAGGGAGTAACACAACATTCCCAGGGACAACTATGTCAGAGCATGCATGTTAGAGTAGGAAAAGACAATGGGGACCACTCCACATCCAAATCCTTATTTTACTAGACAAGAAAGTTGAGCCCTCGAGGGAAATGGCCTTCCCAAGATCAGATATCATAGGACAATATCTGTAGATAAATATCAACTAGCTTCTACTTCATATGAAGTGGCAAGAAAGAAGCATATGAATTCCTGACTGGGCAACTTCCAAAGTGAAAGACAAAGATCATCTCTTTACACTACAGGAAATGTCTCTTTTGCTGAGTTCCCCCAAGAAGGACAGAATTGTGCTCATTTTGACTAGAGAGCAACTTTTTACATCCACAACAAGATGTAAAGGTCAGTAGTCTATGTACAAAGATTAACTTCTGACATGATAGGAAAGACCCAGAGTCAGTGAGAGAAAAGGAAGGACATTCCCCTCCAATCACCCTGGTCAAATAACTCCAGCCTCACTGGTAGTCTAACATAGTAACTCACCCCTATAGTTTCAGCACACAGGAGGCTGAGACAGGCAGACAAAATTTGAGGCCACTCTGCCTACAAAATGAGATCCTGTCTCAAAAAAACTTTTTTAAAAACATGAGGGGAGGGGACCAGGTGAGATGGCTTGGTGGGTGAAGGCCCTTGCAACCAAGCCTGATGACATGAGTCTAATCCCCAGGATCTGCAGGTTTGAGAAAAAGAACTGACTCCTGTAAGTTGTCCCCTGACCTTTACATGTATTCCATGACATGCATACACCCTCCACATGCCTACACACAGAGTGTGTGATAGATGGATAGATAGATAGATAGATAGATAGATAGATAGATAGATGGATAGATGGATGATATATAGATAGTTATTTTTAAGTGAGGGAAGCATGTCAATGCAAGTAGGAGAAGATACACTCAAAACCCCTGAAATATATAAAGAACACTTGGTATCTTTTAATGATAAATAAATTACAGTTATCTTTTGATGACTAGCCAGAAATACAAAGCAAATCCCCCTTCTAGAACCTACCTGGAAAGCATTGAGCAAGGCAAAGATTATATGGAGTTCCAGGTGTGTGCCTTCTAGCAGGGTTGCTAGACCAAAACCCCAGGTCAGTCCTAAAAGTGGGGTGAGGATGGCAACATTTTTGCTGATCCTGATAACTATGGCCATATCCTGAGATTTTGAACTTCCAATCAAAGGCCTCTGTGTGTTGATAGCAACTGCCAGAACCACAAGGAAATTCACAGCCACGATGGCCAAAGCTGGGATGGCAAAAGCAAAAAGGGCTTTGGTTTGGTTCCAGTTAAGCCAGCAGGCATCTTTTCTGGTATAGCCTTCCCCCGGCTCTGTCACAGTAACTGTGATGACGGCGATCACAAGGGGACACCCATAGCCAATGGCAAAGCCAATAGCCATCATGCGAGACTTCATCATCCTGCGGAACACAACCAGTATTCCGTAGACTATGAGCAGTGCTTTGAAGAGCATCCAAAAGAACAGGGAGAGGAAGAAGAAGTGGCTGAAAAACGTCACGGCCACGCACCACTTGTGATCCTCCTGAGTGTGTGCATCGAAGTTGGAGCCAATGATGAACCACACGTTTGCAGTCAGGAGCGACACTGCGATGTTAACGATGCACACATGGCGGATGTATGATATCTCTGTCACAACCACGCGGGACCACACCAAGGCTTCAATGAGCAGGCAGAGCACCAAGCTAAAGATGGAGACACTGAGTCCAGTGAAAGTGATATATTTCAGAACACTGCCCCCTACAGGATTGGAGGACATGAGCATAGAGAAGGACATCACAGCCTTGGTGTATTTACACTGGCATTTCACTGTGCTGCTGATATCCGACATCGTTTCACATGGGCTCTCGTCCCACTGCCTTTTCTCAGAATGCCAGCCAACACACTGGCTGCTGGTACTCCCGGGTTTATTGATTTTGTCAAAGGTGAGTATGATTTCATTCAGACCTTCTGGCAGAACCAGTGACAGGATCAGATCATTTAAGGGCTTTCGGAGATTCATATTTGTCTGACGGACATCTTTCAGAATGGCCCCTAAGGTTGGAAAAGCTATGCCAATGGCCTGGGAAGCATTGGATGATAGGTCACGGAGTGCTTGCCTGGGAATTTCTACCAGCACTAAGACATTTTCTGTGGCATTGTACACAGGTACGGAGAGGTTGAAACTGTTCCCTGAGGTATTGTGAGAGATGCGAGAGCCTTTCGTCTGAATGAAGCGCTCATCTACACTGCTCTCAGATCCACCTTGGATATGGAGTTTCTTGGCAAAAGAGTTCACTGACTCCAGCAAATCTAGGCTGGCATTTTTGTTGGGGATGAAAGCCCAGTTTGAAATGGCAGCAGTGTCGAGGATGTGGTTGGCCATTTTCCCATAACTCTGCAGTGGAAACAAGCCCGTTAGTGTAAAAAAGTCAATTTCTAAAATCTGAAACGTTGGCAAATCTAATTATTTCACCTTATTTGATACTTGCCCCTTGAAATTTACTGCTTACAGCCATTGTGCATTAGTGAGGCTAATGAAAGAAAAGTAAAAGGGTATAAGGTATATGTATTTTAGTATAGAAAAATAGAGAATCTCAGCAGTTGTCCTGGCTTGCTATGTCAGGTTGACACAAGCTAGAGTCATCTGAAAAAAGGAAACCTCAATTGAAAAATATGCCTCCATAAAATCCAGATGAAAGACATTTTCCTTTTTTTCCCACATATGTCATCTCATTTAATATTCATAATTCAGAAAGGGGTGGTTGATTCTGTATTACAGACAAGAATAATTATTATGAATAATCATTATGAAAATAAAGTAGAAAGTAATAAGTTTTTCATATAAATGAGTTTAATGAACATGAAGCTTGGAAAATCAGGTTTTTACATTTTTTGGTAATACTTATTTAGATATATTCCATCCTTTTCTAAGTAAAACATCCAATAATTTTTTTCAACATTTGTTTATTTCTTCATGTTACCTCCCAATCACAGCCTCCTCCCTCATCCCCTCCCAGTCCCCACCTCCTACCTTCTTCCCCCTCTCCCTCCTATCCTCTTTTTTTTTTTAAGGTAGAAAGACATTTTCTTAATTAGCGATTGATGGGGGAGAGCCCAGCCCATTGATGTGGGTGGGGCCATTACTGGGCTAGTGGTCCTGGGTTCTATAAGAAAGCAGGCTGGGCAAGACATAATGAGCAATCCAATAAACAGCACCTCTCAGCTCCTGACTGCAGGTTCCTGCCTGTTTGAGTTCCTGTCCTGAGGCCCTTCAGATGGTGCACTATGATGTGGAAGTATAAGCCAAATAAGCCCTTTCTCCACAACTTGCTTTTTGATCATGGTATTTCATCACAGAAACAGAAACCTAACTAAGACAGATATTAAGGGCATTGGCTATTCTTGCAGAGGACCCAAGATCAGTTCGCAGAACCCACATAGCAGCTCACGACTATCTAAAACTCCAGTTCCAGTTCTGGCCTCTGATGGCACTGCATGCACATAGTATACATATAAACATGCAGTCAAAACACCCATACACCTAAAAATATAAATCTTTTGAAAAGCATATATATCATATATACATGTGTTATATTATATATATCATATATATTATATATACATGAATATAGCATATTCATAATTATGTTTATTTAATCATTATTAGTGCAACCAAGGAAGATCTTAACAGTACAGAATATAGAACTCGAGTTCCAGAAAATATGAATGATTGTCTTATAGAAGGAAGTGTCTATATATTTCATGATAAGTTTAAGAAATACTACATACATAACACATCCCTACATCCCTCTCTTTAATAATAAATGTCAATGTTCATGAGCACACTAAAGTCTCTGAGAAGTTGACCTGGGGCTTGCTGGAATATATCTCAGTTAGGAGAGTGCTTTCCTAACATACATGAAGCTCAGGATTCCCTTCCCAACACGGCAAAGACTGGATGGAATAATGTACATCTGAAATTCCAGTACTAGGAAGGTAGAGATAGGAAGATCAGAAGTGCAAAGTTAAACTCAGCTATACAGGAAGTTTGAAGCTAGCCTGAGCTGCATGAGACCCTGTCTCAAAAACTGAAACCAAAACCCATTCTAAGGGAACACACTTAACTTTTGTTTAACACACATCTTATAACTACTGTTATGATATACAATTCCCTTCTATAAATGCAAAGTCAAACAATATTTACTAAGGTAGATTTGGTCTATGGCTATCACTATATATTCAAAATCTAACTTTCATAAAGAAGAATGCTGAACAGAAATATCTGTTGCTGTTGTTATGGTTGTTGAACATTTGACACTGTAAAAATGCAAGATTTAAGAAAATTGTGTCTGTGTTCAGTGAAATTAATTTTAAAGTACCTTCATTTTCTCCCAAGTCACATTAGCATGTATTCCGTAAGTTTGCAATTCTGAAGAGATATTTTTTAATAAGTCTACTATGAATGCAATATTGCCAGATGTAACTTCAGAGGAATTCACAGCATCAACTATGCAGACGTAGTCCTTGGGGCAGTGTTCTTGGATTCCTTGAAATACATTCTCAACACGGACTGGTAATGTATTGCCTATTAATTTCATGGGAATAACAGATGATGCCAAGGAAAGGCTAGCTGCAGGATTTGTGTGCTGTGTAAAAAAAGAATAAACCAGCATGCATTAAATGAAAAGAACTAAACCACAAACAGCCCCCATGGGGAAAACAGAGAAACAAGAAGGAAAGGCGTTCACTTGCTGAGAGTAATTTAAGGCAGTCACAGAAGGCTATCACCAAAATTCCCAGAGATCAGACTAATGACCTTTTTCTATAATTTACTTTCAGAATAATGGTTTATACTGAAGTGTGTGTGTGTGTGTGTGTGTGTGTGTGTGTGTGTGTGTGTGTGTGTTTGTGTGTGTGTGTGTGTTATGTATGTATGCACATGTTCATGTGTATACCTCTCACAGTGTGGAGAATACCCTCACTTGTGTATGCACATATGGATATGAAGAGTCAACATCAGCTGTGTTTTTCAATCAGTGTCTCCACTTTATTTTATTTTAAATTATGTATACCTATATGCATCTTTGTGTGGGTGTGTGCACATGAGTGCAGGTGCCTGGTGAGGCCAAAAGAGGACATTGGATTTTGTTGGAAATAGAGTTACAGGCAGTTGTGAGCCATCCAATGTGGCAGCTAGGAACCAAAACCTGGGCCTCTGAAAGGGCAGTAGGATTTCTTAACCTCTGAGCCTTCTGTCTGGTCCTTTATTTTTATAAAATGAGGTCTCTCAGTGAACCTGGACCTCATTGTTTTGGCTAGACTGGCTGAGCAGCAAACACCAGGGGCCGCCCCAGCACTGGAGTATGGGCACATGTGGCTGTTACAGAGGTGCTGGCTTCTGAACTCACATCCTCATTCTTACTCACATGCCAAGTGCTTTACCCATTGCACCTCAGCCCTTTAAGACAAACTCGACAGAAATAGGGGGACGGAAAATCCAGGTGGCATTCAAAGGAGAGTTGGTATGGGGAGGTTAGCTGTTCAAGCTAAAGAACCACAATTGCAAAAGAAACAAAAATGTACATTTTCCCAATAGTAGGTTAATTGGCCATTTCCTGTTATTTTTGTCTATACTCCCTCAGAAAGTGACTTCGAATGAGCAAGTGCTTCCATATTCTTGTGCCTGTCTCTGTAGTTGAGGGACTTCACCATGATCGCCTGCCTGTGCAGTGAAAGCAACACCAAATGCAATCACTTCAAGAAGCCATTGTCCTTGTAGACCCGCTCTCTCCAGGACTTTTAGCATGAAGAGGTGTTGGATTTTGTCAAATGCTTTTTCAGCATCTAGCGAGATGATCATGCATTTTTTTTTCTTTCAACTTGTTTATATGGTGAATTACATTAATAGATTTTCATATGATGAACCATCCCTGCATTCCTGGGATGAAGGCTACTTGATCATGGTGTATGAAACTTTTGATGTGTTCTTGGATTCAGCTTCCCAGTATTTTATTAAGTATTTTTGCATATATGTTCATGAGGGAGATTGGTCTGAAGTTCTCTTTCTTTGTTGGGTCATGAAGCCATTGTTAAACACAAAAGTGTAGAGATCCCTGCCCTTCAGTGGGATTGAAGAGAAGCAGAAAGAGGTGGGTGCTGAGTAGAAGGATGCGAGATAGATTTTTTTTTATTGTAATTGAGACAAGTAGGGGCCATTGAACTCTTTTTTTCTTGTAGATCCTCTCTGTTTTAGTTAAAGGATTGAAAGTATTAGAAAAGAAGTCACATTTAATGTAATCCAAGACACACTGAGTTGACTAATTAACTCAAGAGGCACTCAGATCCACCCATAATAAAACTAAGCTGAAAGTTCTAAGCCATTTGCAGACATTTTAAGTAACTATTACTTGATTCATTTAATCTTTTGTTTCCAAAATTTTGGCACAATCTCATTTCTCAGTTGAACTTCTCACCCAAGCCTGAAACTGATTCTTTGCTGAGATAGGGAGAGAGTCAGGAGAGAGGCGAGCACATCTGTGTGTGGGTAAGGAAAGATACCATGAGGCAGATGCAAGCCACCAGACAGCTTTCTCCAAGTCCAAGCCTGAGACAGTCGTTTAGAACAGATAGAATTGAAAGTGCCCCCCCCCCAAACACCTCTAGAAGGGTTAGCTCTCGTCATCAGGAAAACACCAGAGCATTACCTGAAACAAGGCATCCACAGAAAGGCTTGTACATGTTTCAAATGTTTTTTGCCACTTGTTTTGATTACATGTGAATACTATTTCTCCATGGAAGTGCCGAGCACAGCTCTGCTTACAGGTGGAAGAAGAGTTGCAAGGGCCATCACATTTACCTGAAAGCAGGAAGAAAGAAAAGAATAGAAAAAAAAAACAACAAGTCAGAGTCCAAATTACCATTTTCACACTCTGAAAAAAACATCGAGTTCATTCTGGGACTTCATGAATAGTTGGCCAAGGAGATGAATGTCCTTTCAACAACAAGAAAAAGCTGCATGACCGATGGTGAACCTAGTGTCCAGATACAGTGAGCAGGAAGCAGAAACGGGGACCTCAGGGTGTTCAGAAATTCCTATTTAGAAACCATAATGTGGTAGGAAAAGAAGAGAAAATAGGAAAGAATACAAGAACCTTGAATACTGTGGTGGTACAAGTGAGAAATGTCTCCTGATGAGTTCATGTATGTTTAAACATTTGGTCCTCAATTGGTTGCACTATTTGAGAGAGGTTATGAAACTCTTAGAAGGCTGTGTTGCTGGAGGAATTGTGTCATGGAGGGCAGGCCCTGTCATCTTGCTTGATTGGTTATGTAAGAAACCCGTTGCAAGAAAATCTATCAACGCTGGTAAACACAGAGAATTCATGAGAGGTTATTATTGTATTGGATAGTCTGAGGTCTGGAGACATGCTTGCAACATCCATCTCCTTCTCTTTTTTGCCCCATCTCCAAATGAATGAAAACTATTCTATAGTCATACATACCTTGTATCTGTCTAAGCTCATGCTTCCATGGAGATATTTGAAGTTTATCTTCATCCTAAAAAATATGTTTCCAAAAAAAAATTACTGTGAAATGTTCTCTCTCAACACAACCTAGAGGATCCATATGAACATGAAGAGGAAAGGTGGTCAAGACTAGGAAGGAAACTGTGGCAGACTCGTGTGATGGTTCTATGGGAATTTGCTGGAGAGGACACCGGTCAGGACACACTAATCTCTCATGTGGGCTAAGCTGGAAATCACTTGAGCTTGGGAGGTCCATTTAGTAGATGCCGTGCATCTCCTATAGTTTTTAAGGATCCAGAGAGAACATAGAAATGGCAATTATACCATCAAGCTTGTCTCTGACTATATTGACTGCATTGTTGGAATACAGCTAAGGAGAAGCCTCAAGTACTACAAATACATCCTTAGATGATAAAAAGAATAGAAACTAGCAATGCACATTAGATTGCAATAATTGAATCACAAATCTTTTACACAAGTAAAGGAGTATAAGTATTGCCTTAAAATATAATTTTTGATAGGATGAAAATATGATATATGATAAAGAAATTAAACCAAAACAACTCTCAGAGCCAGCAAAAGCTAAAGATCTGAATCTAAACTGTTCTGCTGCCAGATTAGGTCTTTCTTCTTGTGACAATTACTTGTATACAGCCTCTGTGGCTTGCAAAGTGATTGCCACACTCTACTGTTGCCTCCTGAGCCATTTCCTGCCACCTCTTAACACTTGTTGTTTGTGGTCCCTTCTCTCAAAAATTACTATCAATAAGAGTAAAGTTATGATCCTATGAAAATATATTTTAATTGGCATGTTACTTATCATATATCTAGATGTCTAAGGGAACTGAGGGATTTCTTTTCAGATCACACAAGGAGAGATCAAACTTACCTTTTTGTGAGTCCTGGATTTAGAGTGAGAACATTCTGTGGTCACAAAAAACACTAAACAGCAAACCATGGTGACCTGAAGCTTCATTTTCACACATGGGGATCTTAACCTGCATTAGAAAAGGAAGATGGTAGATCCAGCTCAAAGTGACAACTTCACTTGGCCTACTCAGTGCACAGCAGGATGAACCACTTACTAAATGTACCAGAGAGCCACACTGATGTGGCCAGAGTCATGGAGAAGCAGGAACCCAACTGAGAAAATGCTTCCATTAGGTTGGCCTATGGAGACGTCGGTGGGCATTTTTGTGAGGAATGGTTGATATAAAAGGTCCCAGTCCACTGTGAACGGCTCAACCTCTTGGCAAATCTTGGGTTGTATAAGAAATCAGGCTGAAAAAGCCATGGAAAGCAAGCCAGAAATCAACTTTTCTCCATGGTTTCTGCTCCAATTCCTATTCCCACCTAGGCTAGGTGACCCTTCATGATGAACTGTGGTTGCGATGTAAAAGACAGATAAATCCCTTTCCTCCACAGGTTGCCTTTGTCCAAAACATTGATCAAAACAATAGAAAACAAACTAAGACAAACACCAAAACAGCTTTCCTTAGGAGAGGACTCGGATACCTGTTTTCAATCTAATTAAAATGAAAAACACAACTAAGGATTTCTCTCACCCATAAGAGAAGTTGCAAGCATGAAGCAGAGAGAGTTAACAGGAAGTAGGGGGATACTACAAACATTCAAAACCAGTGACATGCCTCCATCTTCAAGATCACACCTCCTAAACCTCCCTAAACAGTGCCACTAACTGTAGACTAAGTGTTCAAACGTTGTAACCAATGGGAGGAGGAGGAGCATTCTCATCCAAACCACTGTACTGCCCTTTCCTTAAAGGATGCAGTGGGGACTACAGTCAAGACAAGTCAACAGTGAGATGATGTACACACTGCAAGTCCAAGTAGGTACAAGTCCTTGGCAAGTACCACAGCCTTTATGCCCTGTTGCAATTCCAATCTATTGATGCTCGCTCATAAGGCAATTGGTAGCCTGGAAGAGAATAAAACCCAGTGATCTGGTCTCAAACTCTCCCTCCGGAGACTGAGCCTAATATAGGTTTTCAGGAATCCTGGGAGCCTTCAGCTGAAAAGAATCCCACATATTTGCAGACAAGCTTCCATATTCTCTTTGAGTTTAGAATTCCAAACCAGTAGAAAAGGGAAAGTACTTTGGCTTGTAACATCATCTTGAAAAGCAAGGCTGACTTATGTGATAAAAGCTTTAAGACACTGAGGAAAGAAATTAAAGAAGATATAAGAAGATAGATCCCCCAGGTTCACAGATAGGTAAGATTAACACTGTAAATATGGCCACTCTATACCAAGAGCAATATGCAGATTCCACACAATGCCCATCAAAATTCTAACACAATTCTTAACGGATCTTGAAAGAACAATTTTCAGTTTCATATAAAAACACAAAAAAAAAAATCAGGAGAGCTAAAATAATCCTGAGTAACACAGAACAACAGGAGGTATTGCCATCCCCAGTCTCAAGTTGCACTACAGAGCATCATTAAACAGCATCAGACTGACACAAAAACAGACATGTCAATCAGGGAAACTGAATCGAAACCCAGACATCAATTCATACACCTATGTATACCTGATTTTTTATAAAGAAGACATAAATACACACTGAGGGAAAAAGACAACACCTTCAACAGATGGTGTTGGTCACACTGGGTGTCTGCATGTGGAAGAATCCAAATAGATTCATACCTATCACTGTGCACTGTAGAAGAGGGAGCAAAAAGAGTATGAGAACCAGA
This sequence comes from Lophiomys imhausi, assembly GCA_907164525.1. NCBI lineage: Eukaryota > Metazoa > Chordata > Mammalia > Rodentia > Muridae > Lophiomys > Lophiomys imhausi. Next base: position 1,411,321 of record CAJQZJ010032225.1, read on the forward strand.
GTTGATGGAGGACACCAATAAAAACCAAGGCCCTCTAAATCAGTATGATCGAAGCTCATATGAACTCACAGAGACTGAGGCAACATGCACAGCATGAGACACCTGCAAGAGTTTGCACCAGGTCCTCTGTGTATTTATTATCACTCAGTTCAATGTTTTTAATGGATTCCTGAGTATGCAAACAAGTGGGTATCTGATTCTTGTGCCTTCCCCTGGACTCTTTTCATTGTATTTGTCCGTTTTGTCCAATTTCAGTGTGTTAGTTTTTATTTTACATGATTATATTTTATTTTATTTTTATCCTTTAGAAGCCCGTTTTTTTCTATAGAGAGACAGAAAGGAGATGGATCTGAATAAAAGAGAAGATGAGGAGGAACTGAGAGGAATAGAGGAAGTGGAATCATAATCAGGATATATTAGATGAGAAAAAAACTATTTTCAATAAAAGGAAAAATTAAAAATAAATAAAAAAGAATGTCTGAATAGGGAAATAGAAGCAGGACAAATAACAGCAGAGGCATGGTAACAAATTTGCAAAGACACCGAGATTTTCTGTACAGAATTCATGATCTTAAATTGGGGGTGGAAAGAAGTCCCAGTGTCTTATTGGTGCATGGCATGCTGAGCATTGATGGTAGATACTGTGATGACGTTAGCCGTCACAAAACAAAATTCCAGAAGAACCTGTATAAGTCATCGTAAAGTGCCCACACATTTCACAGACACACCTCTGATTTTCAGATTTTGTTACCATGACACAATAAGAAACAGCATACATTCTAAGTCATTGTGTATGTATGAATATAGATATGACTAGAGATTTGTATATACAAAACTGAAAAAAAAACGTACTTGTTTGCTTTAAACATTTCATATAAAAACATCTCTCTCCTGACATACACTGCCAGGTACCCTGATGTAGCCAATACTTTTATCTTGTGTGCTGCTTTAGTCTACTTGGCATCTTCCCAGGCCCTGGTTGTGAGCCACTATAGTAAATGGCCTCTCACACATGTCTCCTTTCAGGTAAAAGGCAGACAGTCCACTACCAGGTCTCTTCTCATTGTCAGGGTTTTTCGGTCCTTTCACTGATGTAGTCATTTTAAACCCTTCCTCTTTACTCTCCTTCATGATTACTCTGAAATCTCCCTCCCAAGGCATGTGTATCTCAGATAAAAGATACTCTCACTCAGGACCAAATATGTAGAACAAATTCTGTAGATTAAACAAAGTCTCCTCCACTAGAAAAAAAAAAGAACGAAAAATGTGCAAATAGGTGAAATGCCCAAAGAGGCATTTGTAGATAATAACACCTGAATCTGAGGCATCAAGACCAGGGCTGTCTTCCTACACCATTGTCAGTGGAGGTATTTTTCTTAAAGCTAAGCACCCTTCCAGGCATGGTGATGCACACCTGTATTCCTGGTACAAGGGCTGCCGAAGCAGGAGGATTGTGAGTTTAAGGCCATTCTGGGTTACACAGGAAGTTCCTGTTAAAGGAAGAAAGGCAGGAGGCAGAGAGAAAGGAAGAAAGAGATGGATAGAGAAAGAGACAGAAAAAAATAAATGAAGAGATAGAAGGAAGAGGAAGAAAGTTGGGGAGGGAAGGGGTGAGGAAGAGAGAGAGAATACAGAGAAAAAGGAAAGAGGGAGGTAAAAAGGAGGGAGGGAGGAAGGCTAACCTTGCTGGAAGAACAGGCACAGTGATGTGATGTGATTTATGGAATTCCCAGTAAGGCTTCTGCATTCACAGAGCTCTTGAGAGTATTGGGGGTAACAGATCAAGTAGCCACAAATCGTCAAACTGTTTGAGAACCATTGTGAGATATGATATATATTCTATATTCCTGCCAGCTAAGAAAAATTTAAGAAGCAGCCAACACAAACACACACACACACACACACACACACACACACACACACACACACGAGGCCATAAGCATTACTATAAGAAACACAAAATTTGAGATCAGCACAATTAGCTGGGTGGTTTCAATCATTTGTGTTATTGTTGCCAAATGATATGTGGTGACATATCATTTGGTATGATAATTATATGTTAAGTTATCTTTTTCAGTTACATAAAATATTGGGGAAGAATCTGAAAGCTATTATGCAGCAGGAGTCATAGCATTCTAATTTTTTCCTGCTCTGGTTGGCAAGGATGAACCATCTAGATGCTTTCAGGTTGGTCTCAATGGGGTTTGTTTCAGTTCTTTAAGGACAAAACTTGGTAGCAGGGAAGTCGACAGCCTAACTCTGCCAAGACAGGGTAGGTAAGTCCTTCATAATCCCTGCTCTACAACAAATGTCTGTCAGAGAAACAGGACCCAAAGGCTGAAGACTGATGCTGGAATGTATGGAGAGAAAATGGGAACTGTCCAGGCAGTCATTGGTATGTTCTTTCTTAGTTTTGGAAGCTGCAGGCCCTGCACTTCCTATACAAGCAAATATATTTATCCCTCTCAGGTCTCTGAGGTGGTTGAAGAATAGACAGCTAGAGTCTCATAGTTAAATTTTGAATTGTTTAGGAATCAAGAGGGTGTTATAGATCTAAGAAGATACTCTTAAAAGTGTGTTGCAAGATAGTATGAATGTTGAGTCACATATAGACCTTTAAACTCATGGAGTTGGTTAGATAGTAGAATGTTAAAGTCAGGGGCCAAATATGTATAAACTGGACATTGGGAAGGTATACTGGACCATTTAACTCTCATAAATGTGGCATATTTATATCTATTGTTTTGTATAATACTTACTGTTATAAGAGAAGGAACCATCTGTTGGACTGAAAGGGGAAACTTCTGGGGGGAAGAGGGTGGAAGGGCGGGATAGGAAGGGGGAATAGGGAGGGGTTTGTTACTGAGATGTAACTTGAAGAAAAAAAATAAAGTATTTTAAAAAAAAAAAAGAAAGAATTAAATGGGATTCACCTCTCTAGAGCTCAGGTGTGACCCATGGCAAAACCTGGCACGTTCTGTGAAGCAATGAATAAGCTGTAAGAATGGGAATTAAAGCCGGGCGGGCAGTGGTGGCGCACGCCTTTAATCCCAGCACTTGGGAGGCAGAGGCAGGCGGATCTTTGCGAGTTCGAGACCAGCCTGGTCTACAAAGCGAGTCCAGGACAGCCAGGGCTACACAGAGAAACCCTGTCTCGAAAAACCAAAAAAAAAAAAGAATGGGAATTAAAAGATAAAAAGAAACATCTTCCACAAACCTCACAACAAGTGGTCAATGTTTTAGGCAACAGTATGGAGAAATCACTTAAATGCACCAGAGTTGGATCATCAGAACCCATTTAAAGAAATGAAGGAAAGAGCCACTCCACAAAGTTGTCCTCTGACCTCACATGCACACTGGGGCATG
>CAJQZJ010032225.1:1417817-1450462 GCA_907164525.1 Lophiomys imhausi
GAAAGAAAGAAAGAAAGAAAGAAAGAAAGAAAGAAAGAAAGAAAGAAGGAAGGAAGGAAGGAAGGAAGGAAGGAAGGAAGGAAGGAAGGAAGGAAGGAAGGAAGTTTCATGTAGGAAGAGATATGAGGGAAGGAAGAAAAAAGAAAGGAAAGATAAAAAGAAAATGGAATAGAAGGCAGGGAAGGAAGCAAGGCAGGATGAGAACACAGCAGCATGACTATGAATATGTCTCTCCATGCTATCTCCATTTTACGTTAAGAATCATAAAACACTGGACCTCTGGACAGAAGAGAAGAACCCTATGTTCCTGAGCCTCCTGTTTGTTCCATCTTCTCTATACATAGAACCGAGTTTTTGAGTGAGTTGAAATTCAAAAGGACAACCAGTCCGTCTGGGTCTTGTAACTCATTCCTGTTACTCACTGGATGAAGCTCTAGGGTGAGTCATGCACACTGATGCTCTCCTTGCTCGTCCCGACATGCCTGGTGAGGGCTGGCATCGGGGATTCCAAAGAAAATAAAAGGTCGGGCCAAGAACTGTAGACAGTGATGAAGGGTGACTGGCACATGACTTCTCACACGTCCTGATTATCTCCTTCCAGTGATGTGCATGGGGTGAGAGGGAGACATATTCTCACTCGTCTGTTAACCTTGTGGATAACAACTGGCTTCGTAATCTTTGACCAACACTACTGTCTTATGGGAATGACTAATTCAGAAAGGTTAACTGGAAGATGAGGAACTCAGGAGTGAGGGGTGTGTGTGTGTGTCTGTGTGTGTGTGTGTGTGTGTGTGTGTGTGTGTGTGTGTGTGTGTATTATTCCCCTAAGCCTAATTCAATAACCATATATTCCTACTCTAGCCATGTAATTAGAACTTTGATTATAATTTCAGATGACTAAATCAGTTGTTTATATCTTGACCTCAGTAATTGAATCTACAAAGTCACTTTTACTGGTTCATTCCACCATGGATGAAGTACAGAGCCTTGGTGGAAAAAGAACCACAGAGAACTACCTGCTAGAAACAGAATCAGATCCATCTCTTCTTGGTTATTTTAGATGACTTCCAGCCATCACTTTGTAGCTAGATTCAAATGCTGATGACTCTCAAGAATCACACCCTCTATCTCAATACTTTAGTAATTATAACACAATTATAATTATATATATTATATATAATTATATTTATATATACATATGTATTTATATATACATATGTGTGTGTGTATATATATATATATATATATATATATAGCTGGTGATTTCTCTGTTCTATGAAGGAAGGTCACTGACATGCTGATCCTAAACATAGAGCCAAATATATAACACTTAATGAGTAAAGAGCCCAAATCTCTTGCAACTGCCCTCTGAGTCCATCGTACAGGCCTTCAAGCAGCCCAAGCCAACCACTCAGACCAAGGGGATGCCTTAGGAAAGGTTTCCAGCAGTAACTGGAAGTAGCATTTTCCTTTACGTTGCCATAAAGACAATTTTTCAGGTTCACGAAAAGAAGAAACTAGACTTTTAAAGCTTTGCATTCCATCTAAAGGAAGGGAATTGAAATTTATCTGGCATGAAGACAGTGTAGAGGCCCTGAGTCTAATTGCCTGACCAGGGCATGTTGCATTTTCACTCCAAAGGAATGAGCAATTTGAGCCTGACACTGTGAAGGAAAACAAAATATAAAATAGGCACTCCAATTTTGAGGTAGCCAAATTCTAAAAAAAAAAAAGTGGGGGAGACATTGCAGAATCAAGCATTCCAGAAAACACCAGCCCAAATCACACATTTGCCCCGTTCTGGACCAGGTGCAGAAAACAACCAGGTCTTGCTAGCAAAAGGTGACGGCATGGGTCAGGTACTCACGCATCCGGAAGGTAGATCTAGCAGCCCAGAGACAGACAGTCACCTGGCAGGAAAGTCCACACTGAACTCCCTAACCATGCTGCCCCACCATCACATGTCCACGCCGAAACCCTCCAGCCCCCTTCGGGGACAGTGGCCCATCTCCATCTTTTGAAAAGGAAGTCCCGAAGGCCCCAGAGAGAAGCAACTGCCTGTAATGAGAAGCCAATCTGGACACTGCACAGCAGCCCACAGCTTCCAGGCTTGTGTAAGGATGTGATTCACCCCACAGTGGGTCTGTCAAGCACGCCTAGGAGAAATTACAGGTTTCTCTTGTCTGAAGTGAATCCAGTAAAGTGAGTCACTTGTTTGTCCTTCAGTTCTTCCTCTTTATCTCAGATGATCACATGAGAGTCTGTGTTGCATCTTCCCTGGTTGCAATTAGAACAAGGGTGACAACATTTGAGCTTGTGCCACTGTTGTTTATGGTTTTTAAAAGGCTATTGTCGCATTTTACCTGTACCTATGAATTTCGAGAAAACTAACCGAGAAAGTGATAAGTAAATTATGAGCTTGTCTTTACCTTGGTGCCAAAGGAACATAAGGATCTTTCTTTCTTTTTAAATTTATCTTTTTATATGTGTGCATGGGTGCCATGGCACATGTGGAAGTCACAGGACAATTTACAAGAATCATAGGGCCTTAGGATAAAACTCAGGTCATCAGGCTAGGTGACAAGTGCCTTTATCCACTGAGATGCCTCACCAGTCCTATTAGTTCATTCTTTTATTTGTAAGGAATGGGATGAGGAGTTCTTTTGCAGCCTCTCCATGCCAATGGGTAGCAATGAGCCACAAGATATAATCTCCACATGCAGAGAATGTTGCCTGACACAGCTTCCAACCTAGTAGTCAGTTTGAATTGATCTCCTCACCACCAGAGTCCCACATATTCTAATTCTGATATCTCCAATTTGTAAGCCTTCTTTCCCCCAAGGGCTACTGTAGTTCCCCACTTAGAAGTTATGATGGAGTGGGGCGAGGAGAAGACAAAATAGAGATATATGTGAGAGGTAGTCATGTTACATAACTAACAGCAATGCAAGTGAAGGTAGCAACGTTTGTAGAAATGGGTCAGTTCTATGTAGGTCACTTGTTAAGTACTAGTCATTTGGGACTTGGGGGAAGAAAAACAGTCTCAAGTGGTTGTGTAATCAAAGAACTTTATTGGACATATGTATTTACTGAACATACTCTATGTGTAAGATACGTGATTGCCCTATCAGCAGGCAGAACTAAGTTACAAAATGGTTCTCAAATGTCAAGTCAGCCTGTTCCTAAAGACTGACAACCACACTTGGGAAAGAAAGCATATACAGAGAAAAAAAAAAAACAAATGAAACAAACAATATAGCCCAGTAACTACTAATGGAAGGTGAACAGCACAGATTATAAACGTCCTAGGAAATCATGTTGGGGGACTAGTCAGGGAGGACCGCTCAGAGAAGGCAGAAATTAAAGCCAGGCTTGGAAACACCACAGAGTGATTGGTGCTCCATGGTAGACAAGTTCCTCAAGAGTGGAGTGATGCACTGCATTACAATCATGCAACACTAGATAACAGGCTCATTCCATGAACCTCAGTGGGTTTTACTGGCTCATAACCCTAATGTTACACAGACAAAATCAGATGCCTCTTGTTTTATTTAGAAGTCAACTAACTTGGTTCCATGAGGAGATCTTCACTCAAACTCATGCGAGAGGCCATGGCCTTATGTTTACTTGTGCATGTGTATGTATTAGTATGTGCATGTATTCACGGGTCCTCTAATCAAAGAAAGTAACCCTTGGATGAGCAATTACTATTCCCAAGTATTATCATAAATACTTTGCTGTTTCTGAATTATCACAATAATCCTAGGTTATCACAATAATCCTACCTAGGACAAGAGAGGTAGACTCTCTTACATCCTTCCTGTGACTCCATCATTACGTCATTACATTAACCATAAGCAAGTGATACTTCATGGTGCTGCAATATCTGCACTGAGGAAAAGCCAGCACCATGTTTACCCCCATCTTCATTTGAAGAGATCTGGGGATATGTTGGAGTGTAGCTAACTAAACCACCTGACATCAAAAGGATGCTATGTCTCAGTCTAACAAATCTACTGGAATGATGACTTTTCCCTAGCTGGGCTATCCTTTCCCATCTTCTAATTGATCCTCCCTGTAGCTGTGCCCTCTCAGACTTCCCTACTTAAAGGCAGATTTCTTTTTGTTTTTGTTAGCTGGGGTATGGATAGGCTGGGGAGATGGCTAAATGGTAAGAGTACTTATTGTACAAGCATAAGGACTTGGGTTCAAATCCCCCAAACCCACTTAAAAATACAGGTATAGCCATGCCCACCTGTAACCTGTGGGTGGCAGATACAGAAGGATCACTGGGGTTTGCTGGCTGCCAGTCTAGCTCCAGGTTCAGTGAGAAACCGTATTTCAAAGAAATAAGGCAGAGAATGATAGAGCGGGACACCAGATGTCCCCTTCTGAACATCTAGGGCACATCCACATATGTGCTCAGACATCACTCACACATAAACGGCATATACATTCTCAAACACACAAAGAAAGAGAGCTAGCTCCTCATCCGAAAGGTCTTACCCATTAGTTTTGGCCCATCTAGAACTCACCATGTAAATCAAGGTTCCCTCAAACTCACAGCAGTTCTCTGTGTCCCTGTATCCCAAGTCCTAGGATTCCAGTAGTCCTCACCATGCCCAGCCTCCCACCTCTCATAAAACATCAATAATACTGGCCTCTGCAGGAGGGCTCAGGCCATCTGTGTGTCCCTTTGTCTTCAGCCCCTCCTTTTCTTCAGGAGCAGCTGCCTATGGGTTTGCTTCAGAGAGAGCTTCTACCCTTGGCATTGTCCTGTCAGGTGACATCTGCTTTGAATGTTGAATGTGTTTACACACAGCTAGGAAAATGAAAAGCCCTGCGCTTGAAATATGATATTTCCCCTCCCCCATCCCGGTTGCAGCAGCCTCTCATGTCTGAAAATGTACGCAGAAAGCACCTCAGAAGTCTCAGGCTCTGGGAGAGAAAGTGGAGCACTGAAAGCCAAAAGAGTTGGTTCAGGCTAGCAGAGCTGTGGCTCACAGTTCCAGACTTCCTTCTCACCTTAAAACAGGCATCATGTCTGACTCAAATACTCTATGAGTTTTTGAGTTCACCATCAAAGAAGTTGCATCCAAGCCCAAGCAGGCTGACTGTCTAACCAATTGTCTTTGACTTTAAAAAAAAGTAGAATATACTGGTAGATAGATGCCTTGTATATGAGAACCAACAGTGAACAATGTAGAGTCAGTAACTGTTGGAGACTACTCTTCAGGGCTTCCTTTAGAATCCCACACATGGTATCCTGGGCTACCTTTACTGGAATAAACAGAGCTCTCTCTCCCTGAAGATCAGTGTGACCCAGCAAGGTGGAGGTAGAGGCACCTGGGGACCCTGTCACTGTAGCCCACTTTGTCTGTCTTCTTGTTCCTTGTGGATGCTTAGTCGTATATAGATTTCCAGTTGGTGGGCAAGACATGTTTTGAAGCACAGAACAGCTTAGACAGAGGGGCCTTCGTGCTTTCCACATTTCTCTCCTCCTCCATCAGTGCTGTAGTGTGGGAGGTTTCCGTCAAAGTCCCCAGTGGCAAGTGGAAAGGAATTAAGTGTGCACTTCCTCGGACACTGTCATTCCAGGAATTAGCAACCTTGTCAAGAACAGAAAATCACAGCTGAAATATACAAGCAGTAAGACACAGATGCCTCAGATTTGCATACTGAGTTTGCTCTAGAGGAGACTGACAGAGCCCAGCCGCCAGATGGACAGTCCTTCCCTCACAAACCTCTTTGTTCTATTCCCTGCAGATGCTGAGTTGTAAGCCTTGCCTTTCTCCAACATGACCCACTTCGTTTTATGGATGGGGTGACACAAGATCTCAGGTAGCACAAGTGAGCCTCAAACCTTTCATGCAATTGAAGATGACCTCAAACTACTGACCCTCCTGGGAATATAAATGAATGTGTTACACACAACTGGACCCATTTCCTTTAAGGTATAACACCTCTCTGAAAAGAGCTATTTCTCTCCAAGGCCTTGGGCTACTGCCAAGCCACAAAGGCTGCTAGAGCCTGGATGTGTTGGAGTAGGAGACAGGAGGCTCTCTTTACAAACCAGTGTCTTTCTCTACGTCTCTCTGTTTCTTGGCACTCTGTGTGAGTCTCTCTGACTGTGTACATACCATCCTCTCTTTGCCGTTCTGCTTTCCTCTGGGTCCCCTTTATACCTCTTGCCCTCTCTACACACACCTTCCGTTCTGTGAGTCTTCTCATGGATGTGGGTGCCTCAATAGGTTTGTCTCTGTCTCCCACCCTGTTGTTCTAGAGCCTGTACATGTCTGTACTTAGTTGAGTTTTTTTTTTTTTCCAAACTTGAGTTACCCTATTCCTCTATATGGCTTTAAATTAACTTCTCCTGTGGCTCATTTCTCTAATTCTAGTTCCCTATGTCTCTGTCCAGCTTCTTTTTTTTTTTTTTTTCCTGGAACAGGGTTTCTTTGTGTAACAGCACTGACTGTATTGGACTCACTTTGTAGACCAGGCTGACCTTGAACTCACAGAGATCCACACCTGCCTCTGCCTCCCAAGTACTGGGATTAAAGGCATGTGTCACCATGCCAAGTCAGACATAGTTTCTTGAGCTTTTAAGACTAAAGAAAGGATCACAATAGGAGATTTTGAGGACATTGTTAATGTAAGATGTCCTGAGGTTGGAAGACAAGAGAAGAGATGGAGCAGAGGGATCATGGAAGAGAGGGGATCTCTACTTAACCTCCTTAAGTATACCCAGGCCAAATCATAAGACTTCTCAGATGTGCCTTATTGTTTTATGGAACAAAAAAGTTTCAGTAACCCAAAAATTTCAAAATGTGCCTTAACAAGGCAAGAATCAGGAGAATTTATGTCTAATTATAGTCAAAGAAATATCATAAACACAAAGCGTACTTGCTGAATACTCACCTCCCATGTTAGGGGTGGATCTTGGTTTGCTAGCTTGGCCCTTTGGTAGGACGAGAAGAGAACTCAGAAGAAAGGTCCTGTTGAAGACCAAATATGGTTGCATTCATCATTACCAGTTGTCTGTCTACAATAATCACAGCTATTTCAGGTGCTCAGAGAATTTGAGGCATAGCAAACTATTTCACCCTTTCACATCACCTCCTCCTATCTGTTCTGTTGTTATTAGTCTAGCACCATAGCCTGGCACCAAGAGAATTCCATATGACAAGAAAAAGGAGGAAGAGGGAAAAAAAGACAAGGAGGAAGAAGAGGAATAGGAGGAGGAGGAGGAGGAGGAAGAGGAAAAGAGAAAATAAGAGGAAAGATGGGAGATGGGAGGGGAGAGGAGGAGGAGGGGAGGGAAGGAGAGGGGAGAGGAAAGGAGAGGGAGGAGAGAGGAGAAGGGAAGGCAGGGTGAGGGGAGGGGAGAGAGGGGATAGAGAGTGGGGGGGGGGAGGAGGGGAGAGGGGATAGAGAGTGGGGAGAGGACAGGAACCTGGTGTCCTGCACTCAGCTTTCTAACTGCTATTCTACTGAAATCCTCAACATTAAAGTCCCAGCTACACCTTTATGGTGTTCCTGTGCCAAAGGCTCTTTTGGGCATATTTTAGTGTCTAAAGAGGCAAGACATTTACATTGTGGTAGACCTGCGGCTACATAAGCATAGGCTAGCTCATCTTGTCAGCTACAAAATGAATACAAGCACATACGTTGTCCTGGGTGTTAGGGAACTGGGATTGGTCTTGTCCAGGTGGGTACCATGATGGGTGAGTTAAGTCTGGACTGAAGAAGATTGCCACCAGGGAGTAAGAGGCCTTCAGAGCAGAAGAGAAAAATATGGTAACCCGACTTCTGTATTCAGGTAAAGGTACGAAAGCTAACTACAGGCAATGGCCTAAAGTTGCTGAGCAGAATGAATAAGCGAACTGCAAGATGAAGGGTAAATGTATGCTGTACTTAGACCAGAGGTTCTTAACACTGGCCACATACTAGAATCACTGCAAAGCTTAAAATAAATGCTGAGCCTCAAGAGTTTCTGGTTTAATTTTTGAGCAAGCCTGGTCTGTGGTTTGTTGGGCTTTTTTAGCTCCCAAGATGATTCTAAGATACACCCAACATCAAAAACCACTGGCCCAGACCATCAACAATAATAAATGGGTAGGTGCCTTTCTGACTTATATAAAAACCAGAGAGGTGGAGAAAATGACTGTTTTCTTAGGCATCGAAGGCCAGATCTTCCCTTTAGTGCCCTGAATAGATCATTCCAAAAACACACAAGGGAAAGAACAAGGCTACTACTTTGAAAAGGATTTGAAATAATCAGGCCAAGTCAGAGAAGACTGCCCGTGTTGTTTTGAATGAAAATGGCCCTCCATGGGCTCATAGATTTGAATACTAGGTCACCAGGGAGTGACAGTATCAGAAAAGATTATGGGGTGTGGCCTTGTCAGAAGAAGCATCTATTCTCAGTAAAATTTGCTCCCTTTTTAAGCTGGGAGAGAATATAGTGAAGTCAGTTATCTCCAGGGTATAAAAGATCAAGGACTAAGAATGTGACCAAAGCTTAGCTATGAGTAAAGAGGAAGAGAATAGGAAAAGAAAGAAAAAGAGAAAGGAGAAGAGCAGTAGGAAGGGGTGGGAAGACAGATGTGGAAATGTGAAACAATGCACTCAGCCGTGGGTGCCCAGGCATACAGATGTGCGAGGCCAAGGAATGGCAGATGTTGAATCCAAGCTGTAGATCACCTTCTGTTGTTAGGTAGGTTCCTTAGGTCAATCCTGAGTCCCTTTTGATGACATGTAAACATTTCCAGTTCATCTCTCACTCAGAATAGCCCTGCATCACAGTAGAGCTTATTATATTTTAAGCTTTTGTTATATACTAATTATACTAAATAATATTATATAGTTATATTATGTAACTATATAATACAATTATATTATAGCTTATTAAATTATAAGAAATTATAATTTCTAAATTATAGAAAGAGAAGATGAGTTAAAGGCACGGCACAGTCTAGTCCCCATAATGACTGAACCACATCCGCCACATCCCTGAACGGTGGCAACTGTGTCCTTGATAATCATGCTCCCTGGGTGATTATCAAGATCCTTTGTGTAGGGCTTCAGTGTGTGCTTCCCTAGAATTTTCACACTTTGCACAGGACCCAGCTGACCAGGATCAGAGAGAACAACCAGGCTGTCCTAGAAACCTGAGACTTTTCATCTCGTCACCCATTTTTTATACATTTAAGTTGACGCTCATCTTCATATTCGGACCTCATACTCCATAAAGATTCTGAACAGCTCAAGGGGGCACCCACCCAAGAAAGACCCACACCAAAAGGTTTTTACATTTGTTACCTTGTCAAAGGAAAAATGAAGTGTTTACCTCTGATACTCTCGAGATCCATTTGGCAGATGTTACTCGACTCTTTAAGGCTTCTCTTATCTGGAAATTTAACAAAATGAGTTAATAATTAAATGTTTATAAGAAGTTAACAATACACTTGGACTGGACAAATACTGTGGCAAAGGATTTGGTGGACCCCCAGCTGGGTTCTTTTGGCAGGATCAGTAACATCAGGAAGTGGGCTAGATAAATCAAGAATGAAGAGGGACAGGAATGGTGGAGCTGATGGAGGAGACATGTGTCCTTGGTCTTAAGCATGAACCCGGTGTTTGAGAGACAAGTTCACACAAGCTCAGGGATTCTAACTACAGGTTTGGCACTGTTCATTGAACGACCAAAGTAATTCATCATATCTCAATGTGTTACGATTATTCAAATCTTCTATAAAGGAGAAAGAGGTACTGTAAAATTTATCAGTGGGTCCAGAACTAAGAAAATGATAACAATGATGATGATGATGTTGATGATGATTTTGTTACTTTACAATATTTTTTCACACCTGCCATCCCATTTTATTGAGAAAATAACCTTAAAAGGTAGATATTATTGTCCCCCTTAATAGTGCTGAGGAAAGTGACACTCCACTATTAAATAATATTCAAAGTCAGTCAGCTGCAAAGATAAATATCCAGGACTCAGATCCATGACCATCAACAGTAGATCATCCTGCCTTCCTCCCCAAGTCCCTCCCATTTCCTTTTCTTTTTCTCTTTTGCCATAGAAAACATTTCTTTTCCAGGGCCTTGCATACATTGTCTTCACATTAATACCTTCGAAAGCCCTTTAGCTCAGTGAGACTTCACCTCTGCCTGAAGATGCAAAGTCTTTGCTATCAGTTTGAAAGGGAGGGAAGCGCTCCTGTGGTCCACTGGGATCTTTGAAGCCATACTGGAGCGTCTATTGGCATTTCCTGCTCTGGTCATTTTTTTAAATCCTGTGTTTCATCGTGCACATATTTACTTTAAACATTAATAGTAAATGAATTTTGGAAGACATGCTCAGTTTCTAGCTGATCTTAGCATTTTCAAGACTCCTCGTTTATATTCCTTTGCATCCATTAATCACGTCTGTTCGGTGACACTTCCTGCTTTTGTCTCTTACATTTTAATTTTATTTGCACGTCTCACAGCACCTGACTCTGGCACACAGAACGAAGGCATTGCTGCTATTTGATGATATATATTAGTCATGGTGTCATGGTTACCAGACACAGAACTTTGGCAATCAGGATTGTGGGGTATCGCAAATACTTCCTGTGTGTTTTCACTGATAAAGTTGCTTTACAGATTTTCTTTTCTTTTTTTTTAAATCTGGAACTCATAAGCACTGTGGAGCACAGCTAGCGTAAGTGCCCCTCAAGGAAGGGGGCTTGGATCAACAAGCCCACTATAAGCTGAAAATAGCTTAAGTCAATTTTACTTAGTATATCTTTCTCCCGAACACCATAGCTTTGTGACACGATGGAGTGGCAGCTTTTTACCGTGGTAAGCTCATGGCTGACTCAGAGCTATGGCTCGATGGTGCTGCCCATTCTAGTGAGAGAGTACCATGCTGCATAAGCTAGCCCAGGAAAAGAGCTCAGTTCAAAGTAAAGTTTCTGGAGAGTGTGCACCATTTGGCACAGTCATAAACTGAAAAGTTTATGAGTTGAAATGCACACCTGAAACTGTCTACACATAAGAGCATCAAATATAACTCTGTTTCACCTCTAAGTAACTTTTAAGTTGAAATAGCATCTTAGTAAGGCAATGAAAGGACATGTTTAAAATTCTCCTCACAAACCTTCAATAACACGGATAGTTTAAAATCATAATGCCCTAAAGTGAGGGTGGGTATTTTGCTTTAAATTTTGTTTTAGTGTTATTCCCTTTTCACTATTTTTTTAACTTTTAATTTTTGTTTTTACTTTATGGATGTGGATTGTTTGCAGACATGGCTCTGTACTACGTGCATGCACTGCCCCTAGGGACCAGAAGAGGGCGTCAGATGCCCCTGGAACTGGAGTGACTAATGCGTGAACCTTCAAGTGAGGGCTGGGAATTGAACCCTTGATGTCCTTCAGTCGTGTCGTGCATTGGGGGCTATTCCTGGTGTATGGCCTTCAAAAACCAAGAGACATCTTGCTGAAATAACATTGTGAGATTTAATTAATTCCATTTCTGCCACAAGAAATCAGAGAGGTCATCCATGCTTGAGGGGTCTGAGAAGTCTATTCTGACTGTTGCCATGGCAAAGCTGCACTATACATTTGAACTCAAGCATTATCCAAACAGGGCTATGTATATAACTTAAAGGCATATAAAAAGCAAAGAAAGACATATATTACTGGCCAAATGTTGGTGATAGAGCTTCCTAGTGAGATTCGTGTGCTGGGAAATGAACCTAAGCATGCACTCTGTCATTGACCTATACTTCCAGTCAAATGATGGAAATTTAATGTTAAAGTACATGCACATGCACATCCATGTGTCTAAGGGAACCCATATAATTAAAAAAAAATCAGAGTGTGATCTTGAGCAAGCGTTTCTGTCTCTTTTCTTTTCTCATCTGTGAGACAGAGAACAGAAATCCTCTTGTTTTGAGGCTTAGAGCTAAAGTACATAAAATGTGTATCCTCAAAAGAACTTGAAAGATAATAAGAATTGCCTGCATTACAAGAATCCTGGAGGATCCAAGATGGCACCATATTCAGATTAGAATGTTAGACTGCAGGTTACCACACAGCTCACATGCACTTGATATCAGCTTAAAAGGTTTTTTCAGATATATAAAGGATATTTTCATTGTTTGGCATTAAAAATGCAGTTAAGTGGTTTAAAATGCTGTAAATAAATTAAGGGTTACTAAAGTTCAACCTGGTTTTCTAAACCTCTAGGTTGAAATAATTTGGAGCTAAGGTAAAATATTGAGAAGGGCAGTGTTAGTCCATGCCTTTAACTCTAGCAGAGACAGGAGGATCACTAAAGAGTTAGTTGTCTTGTAAATTCTAGAGTTACAATGAACAGGGTGGTGATGGTGCACACCCTTAATCCCATCACTCGAGAGGGATACACTCTTAATCCCAACACACCGGAGACAGAAACCTGTAGATCTCTGAGTTCAAGGCCAGTCTGACACAAAACAAACTGAAAATAGGGAAAAACTTAGATCCAGGGATGGTGGTGCACATCCTTAATCCCATTAGTTGAGAGACACATGCCTTTGATCCCAATACTTAGAATGCAGAGACAGGCACATAGGATTTGGAATGATTTAAGTTTAAAAGCTACTCACAAAAGGCATGGTGAAATTCAAAGTGAATTGTCCTTTGAGATCTCAAAATATATACACTTAAAGGTTTGTTTAGTTCCAAAATATCAAAATAATTTTTTTAATCTCAATTGAAAAGTAATACTTTTTTATATTGTCAAAAAAATTGCTCCAGGAAAAAATATTACCTGCCCCCCCCCCCAAAAAAAGTAGTGTCCCAGTGCTAAGATTAGGGCAGGGCTCTGTTCTTATCTTTCCAGGAGATTTAAAGCAACCATCTAAGGAATCCAGGGACAACTGGACAACTGAAACCTCAGACGAAAACAGATCAGACACCAAAGAAGACAAGTGGGCCAGACGATCCAGCCTTGCAGACTTCCTCAATAGCTGTTTCCTCAAAAGTCTACAACCACAACAACTCAAAATCCCTAAGATTGTTCAGCCCCACAGACTGTTCCAGCCAGAACTTCAGTAAAGCCCTGAAGTTCAGCTTCTGTCTACAAACTTTTTAGGACATTTAAATAGCTGATCACAAAAAGACTGAACATCAAATGTTACTATCAACTTGCTTAACCACTTTTCCATTCTTATTTGGGCCACAAACAGGTTTACTACATCCCAAATCAGCAGGAAGTAATTTTAAGAGAACGATGTCCCATTTCCAGAAGGCGGGGTGGGTGATTTTCCCCCCTTTGGTCATTTGATGGGTTATAGATACTTGTTGTTATTTAGGGGGAGAGATTACAAGTTGTTAAATGGTCTCGTTAAATATGTTTTGGAGGTTAGACCACGGATTTCTCTCCTTTTCTTTTCCGTATTCTTTTTCTCCTATGTAGGGGTGAAAAGACTTGAGAAAAAAATGGGATATAGACATAGGAATGATATAGGAAAAGGGACAGATTGAATATGCTTTTATATCTTTGTATATTGATACAAAATTAAGATTATATTTGGCTACATCAGTATTGATCTTTGTACATTGATACAAAATTAAAATTATATTTGGCTACATCGGTATTGATCTTTGTATATTGATACAAAATTAAGGTTAACTCTTTTCAAGGTATTATACCTAGGTAACGCTTAAAAATGAAATGTGAACTTTTGGCTTTCTGTTAGCAACTGTCATAAACTGTTTAGGATAATTAAGAAATGCAAACTAATACTCATTCAAGCAGGTCATTTTGACAGGTACTATCACAGTTATTTTCTAAGTTAATCAGAAATCAAGTTGCTAAGAGACAAGCAACATTTGATTATCCAAATACAAGGAGATAGATAGGTGGTCTTCAAAAACCTCTGTAGAATATGGCATTCAAAGTTGTTTTCTTAACTTAAGATTTTTTTTATATCGAGACATGCCAACTCCTGACAGCACTCCCTATTCTATTCCAAGTAGATGATAAGCATTGAAGAATCTCCGATTGGAGATGGTTGAATTAGTGACAAGCCTGTCACTTGGCAAGAAAATTCCCTTGCTTGAACTGTAGACAGAATGCTCCAAAAAGGACAAAACTTAGAAGCAGGTAAGTCGACAGCCTAGCTCTGCCAAGACAGGGAAGGCAAGTCCTTCATAATTTCTGTTTTACAATTAATGCCTGTCAGTGAAACAGGGCCAAATGGCTGAAGATTCATGCTGTAATGTATGGAGAGAAATTGGAAACTGTCCAGGCAGCCACTGGTATGTCATTTCTTACTTTTGGAAGCTGCTGGCCCTGCACTCCCTGAATAATCAGATATATTTATCCTTCTCAGGTCTCTGATGTGGTTGAAGACTAGATAGCTATAGTCCCATAGTTAAATTTTGAGTTCTTTAGGAATTAAGAAAGTGTTCTGGGGCTGGAGAGATGGCTCAGCCGTTAAAGGCCAGGCTCACAACCAAAAGTATAAGAAAGTGTTCTGGATCTAAAAAGATGTTTTTAAAATTGTGATGCAAGTTAGAATGGAAGCTAAGTTGGATATAGATCTTTAAACTCATGGAGATGGTTGCATAGTAGAATGTTAAAGTCAGTTGCCAGATACATATGGACTGGACATTGACAATGTATGCTAAGCCTTATAATTCTCATAATTGTGGCCTAATTATTTTTGTTGTTTTGTATTGTATTTGTTGTTATAAGAGAAAGACCCGTTTGTTGGACTGAAAGGGAGAGCTGTGGGGGGGGGGGAGGATATACCTTAAACTTAAAAAAAAAAGGAAGCAGATGGGGGGCATGAGGAAGAAGAAGGTGGGAGAGTTGGACCAAAGAGGAGAGTAGGGAGGGGATTGTGATTGAGATGTAACTTGAAGAAATAAAAAATAATAATAATAACAATAAAAATAAAAATAAAAAAAAGAATCCTGATGGAGCTAGAGAAAGGGCTCAATGGTTAAGAGCACCAGCTGCTCTTCCAGAACACCCAGATTCAATTCCCAACCCTTGTATGGCAGCTCTCAACCTTCTGTCACTCTAGCTCCAGATAATCCAGCACCCTCTTCTGGCCTCTGCAGGCACTACACCCACTTGGTTCCCACACATCATTTCAGGCAAATACTCATAACACACATAAAAATAAAATCTCAAAATATTTTCTTAAAGAAGACTGATTCTGTGAGATCAAAATTCAGTAAGTTCTTCAGAAGTCGTCCCTTCACGCCAAGTGCTCACTGCAGGAAAGCTAATAATGGTTTGCATATAGTACCTTTGGATCCAGGATTGTTCCAAACACCAGGATGAAGAAACCCTATGAAAGACAAAGGGAGAAGAAAATCCATTTATAATACAATAATGACAAGAATACCAAATGCCACCATTCATCACGTCACTTCTATTCTGGCCATAAGAAAACAACTCTATCCCATTCTCTCATTTCCTAGTCTAAGGCCACAATGTGTTGAACAAGCACAATTTGTTCAACAGCTATTGTCTAAAATAATGACAAATAAATTGTTTAACAAAGAGTTGTGGTCACTGTTCTGGCCACTGCAGAGACAAAACAAAGTCCCTGCTTTATGCAGGGACATCTTATAAACTTCAGGCTGAGTGACATGAAAATGTTTCTCATTTATAAGGAACCGTTCTCCTCAGGATATGATTTAAGAAAGACATGGAGGAGATGCTAGGCAATGCAGGTTCGCAGTCTCTGAGAGACTTCCACAGCACAGAGAGGAGCAGGCATACTGGGTGGCCCATAGTCTCCTCATAAAATGAACGCAGAAGAAGACCACATCAGTGAAAGGGTGACCATACTCCACAGCTACAATCCACTTGAGGTTTTGTTTTAATATTTTCACTTTTCCACTAATAACAATACAAAACCTCCCTGGAAGAAGGAACTTCAGAGAACAGCCCCATTTCTCTGATAAGGAGAAGGAAGTTCAGAAACCCAACTTTTAAAATGCTGTAGACAGTGGAGTCCTTTTGACACACTTCTAGGATGCTGGATGGCTTGGGGGATGGATGGAGAGGGAAAGCAAGAAGCTCTCCTTCCCTGCAGACACCCCCTTGTTAAATCGATCTGGCATCATAAATGGATGTGAGCCCAGTCAGAGGAGCACAACTGGCACCATAAAAGATGTTACAGCCGACTGACTGTTCAGCAGTGAGACCAGCAGCCTGGTGCCGCCACAGCTTGGTGAAAATGCAGCGGACAGATGGAGGACGACAGGATTCAGTGTGGTCA
Organism: Lophiomys imhausi; assembly: GCA_907164525.1. NCBI lineage: Eukaryota > Metazoa > Chordata > Mammalia > Rodentia > Muridae > Lophiomys > Lophiomys imhausi. The sequence goes on from CAJQZJ010032225.1 coordinate 1,434,100, forward strand.
GGTGGTTCATTCACTCCTGCAATGTGCTCAAATGCACTTTACCATACAGACAGCACAGAAATACCCAAGCTTGGTCTGCATGGAGATTTCTATCACCTTGTATGTTTGTGTGAACTCTTCCTTTAGAAATGCTTATGACTATTTAATTTTACTTATCATTGGAATGTGTGTGAGCACATACCCATGTAAGCGTGTGTAGTTTATGTACATGTAAATGTGGATGGGTTGGTGGGTGGGTCAGTGGGTGCTATGGCACACATGTGGAAGTCAGAGAATTGCTCTCAGGGGTCAGTTTCGTCTGTCCACATTGTTGAGTCGGGGTCTGTCTTATTTCTACCAAGCTACATACTCCATAATGGTCCACAGCTTCTGGCTAATTCTGTCTTGATCTCCCATCTTATGGGAAGAGTGCTGGGTAACAGATGTTCACCATTGTCTCTGGATTTCTACATGGGTTCTAGGGTTGGAACTCTGGTTTTTCAGTCTTCAACAGCAAGCTCTTTAACCTACTGAGCCATCCATCTCTCTGGCCTTCACACTCTTAAGCCTACAAGGGTCATTAACTCTAGTGTGAAAATGTCATGATTAACACAAACCATTAGTCTACCAAGTATTTTTCTTGTAAAGATACTTGGAACAGATGCATCCCAGCCTGTTTTGGTCCTAGGGGTACATTAGAAAAACCAGATTATTAGCAAAATTGCACCAGGAGCTATTTTTGTATAGTTTAGTGTAGAAGCTTGAGCGGGAATGGTTCCCAAAGGCTGATAAGTTTTATTGCTCAGTAGAACTGTTTGGAAAGGATTAGGAGGAGGTGCAGCCTTGTTGGAGGAGGTGTGTCACTGGGGGTGGACTTGGAGATTTCAAAAGCTCATGCCAGGCTCGATTTCTCAGTCTCTTCCTGAACCTGATAATCAGGATGTAAAGCCTTCAGCTACTGCTCCAGTACCATGACTGTCTGCCTGCAGCCATGATGATCAATGACTAACACTCTAAAACTGTAAGCAAGCCCCCAATCAAATGCTTTTCTTTAACAGTTGTCTTGGTCATGGTGTATCCTTATAATAATAATAATAATAATAATAATAATAATAATAATAATAATAGAACAGTAATTAAAACATGTAAGAGCCACAATTGTAGAATATTTACTCCATATAAATTTGTGGTATTTTTTTATTTTTGCTGAAGGACTAAAAAGGATGTCTCTCCTCATAAGAGTTTTAATTCATTGGGGTTGTTTTTATATATTTAAATATTCAACCTTTAAAATAATGAGTGGCAACAGTCATGGTGGCACATACCTTTAATCCCAGCACTCAGGAGGCAGAGGCAGATATAGCTCTGTGAGTTCAAGGCAGGCCTGGTCTATAGAAAGACTTCCAGGGCTGCATAGAGAGACCCTGTCTCAAAAAGACAAATAATAATAATAATGCTATAGGCACAAAACAAATGTGTGTTGATTCTATATTCATATGTGCATATATTTAATAACTTCATGTGGTATCTTTGTATGGAGAGGTTACTGGAGATTGAACTAGGGGCTTTGGGCATGCCTGGCAAGGACCCTACTAATAAACTATATACCCATACCTAACAACTTTATTACCCACCCTGAGCCTAAATAGTCATAAATATGCAACATTAAAATATTCCATTAAAATCACTTTTCATTGGTTTCTGTCACCTTGTAGAAAGTTTATTCATAGAGTTCTGTATCTAGCAGAGAAGGGTTGAGATAATAAATCTTTAAAAAAAATCAGCAGAAGCAGATTCCTCCTGTTCCTTTCAGTGAACAAAGCAGAGTTTAAACACATAGCCTGAACCGGACATGATGGCCCACGCCTTTAATCCCAGTACTTGGGAGGCAGAGGCAGGTGGATCTCTGTGAGTCTGAGGCCAACTTGGTCTATAAAAAACGAGTCCAGGACAGCCAGGGCTACACAGAGAAACCCTGTTTCAAAAAACCCAAACAAACAAAAGCAAAACAAACAAAAAAAGGATAAACCTGAAGTCTTTGCCCAGGTTTTAGTCTATAACACTTTATTCTCCTACTAAAATATCTTTGGGAGATGAAGGTGTTCCAAAATCCCATGCAGCCCACAACAGCTCTCAGTAAATATGAGAGGGAATAGAGGCAGCAATGATAGTGACACCCAAGGAAGCCATTGATTCCATACTAATACTTCCCAGAGCCCAAGGGCTGGCCAGGCTCTTAACCAATAGAGAATCAGAAAAGCTTTAGACAGGCTTACTTCCTGTATCTGCTGCCTTCCCAGCCTGTTTCAGAACCCCTCTTTTGCTCAGCCAGCCACAGCTGCCCCTCACCTCTTCTCACCCTAAGCTCTAACCCTGCTGCTGCTTCCCTCAGTGGATCCATGTCCCTGCTCTCCTTCCTCCTTCCTCCTTCTCAGAGCGTCCCATGGATGCCCTGATACAGAGATAGGCAAAGAGTGTACGAAACAGACAAACAAAGATGTTTTGGGAATGCATGACTGCTGTTTTTAATCTAATTCATTTCCTTGTAAATCTGCATCATTGAATTTTACTGATGACTGTGTCCGTAACCAGCTCACCAAATTCCTAAAATATTATTAAGTCAGCCTCCATAAGCACTATAGCGTTGCCTTCTCCCATCTCAGTGGCTAGCCCTCACTCACACTGGTTGGCAGCTGCCCACTACCCCATGGGTACTGGCACCCCAATGACTTCATCCTTCTCTTTCCCAGGAGTCAAGGCAGAAAATGACTTGAGTTTCAAGCTGATCCTATTACAAGTGAAAGTGCCCACAGTATCAAAACACAAGTGCTCACAGACCATTCCAAAACAAATGTCACAAGTCAGGTAGCCCGAGGGGAGCAAGGAAAGGGGCGGCTGTGGAAGGAGACAGATGTTTACTAAGGGCTTGTGGTGCTTGGAATGAATTTGGCCCCCATAGACTCATGTATGTGAATGCTTGGCCCATAGGAAGTGGCACTATAAGGAGGTGTGGTCTTGTTCAAGTAGGTGTAGCTTTGTTACAGGAAATGTGTCACTGGGGGTGGGCTCTAAGGTCTTATAAGCTCAAGTCTGGCCAGGGTGTCACACAGTCTCCTGCTGCCAGCAGATCAAGATGTAGAACTCTCAGCTCCTTCTCCAGCACCATGTCTGCCTGCATGCCACCATGTTTTTTTCTATGACAGTAATGCACTAGACCTCTGAAACCATAAGCCAGCTCCAAATAAATGTTTTCCTCTATAAGAGTTGCCGCGGTCATGGTGTCTCTTTATGGCAATAGAAACCCTAAGACAGGGCTTATGAAGAGTAAACTAGGGATATGCTGAGCTGAAAGTTAGAACCACTGGGGTCTTACCTCAGTCCTGTTGATGCCTAGCTTTATAAAGATGTGCAAGTAATTGATAATTACTAACATCACTATAGATCTAGACAGATTTAAAATGTTGCACATGCCCTAGTACTGTTAATAGGGTTCCCCAAGACAATAAACTGTTTACTATAAAATGAATCACTTGTACTTATATTCACATTTTGAATGAGAAAAATGAATAGGCACCTGATTTTAAGTCCTGTTACCAACTGGGTAAAACACATATTTGAAAATACTTTCACTGGTTACTCTACACATTCCAAAAAAAAAAAAAAACAATGTGTAGCTCTTTAGGAAACTAATGGCTTTCTTTTCATTAATTGCTGTCTTTACATTTAATATATGTAAATTCAATCAGGAAGGAAAATGTTAAATAGCAAGTACTATCTAAGACATTAAACAAACATATACAGGAGACCAGTGAAAGACTAAGATATGATTTTAAGTGAGAGGATAGTTGTACAATAGCTATGATGTAGTTTATTGGGTAGAGCACAACCTAGCAAACCCTAGAAGGCCCTGAGTTTGACCTCCAACACCATCTAAAATGGGATATTGAAGGCACACGTGCTTGAAAGGTATATAATAATCTACGTAAGTTTTCAATTCTTATAGTAAGTATATATTTGTAGTAGCATACAGAATTTGGCAAGGATATACATGAACATTGCTTAGTCCCTCAAGCATGAGAAGGGCAAAAAGAAATGACCCTTAAGGCCTCTTTGTATAGCTTGCTTTGTTCAAATAAGATGGTATCCACTGCTGTCTAAAAAACGCTAAGTAGCAGAAAATACATGAAGCCCTGGGTTCAATGTCCAGGACGTCAAAAATGGTGCATAGTTTTTCACACCTACAATCCCAGTCCCTGGGAGATACAGGCAAGAATATCAGAAGTTTAAAGACATAGTGAATTCAAGGCCAGCCTGGGATACATAAGACACATCTCAAAAAAAGAAAGAAAGAAAGAAAAGACAGGAAAGAAAGAAAGGAAGGAAGGAAGCAGCATCCTTGGCCTGAGCCTATTAACAGGTGTTTACGGTCTTTCACACTTAATTTCAGTATTTGAACTTGTCACTTTTGAACTCATCACTTATTTCATTTTCCAAACACCTGTAGGAAATGGCAGCATTATATACTCTTCCTGTATGAGAAAAGCATGCTTGCAGAAAAGAAACACAACACGCAAAGATCATGCTATATATCCTTAGTAAATAAGAGAGTCAGAATTCAAGTCCAGGCCTTTCTGAAACAAATATGTATGTCTATTTCATTGTCTTGTGCCTACAGCATGATGCTTAGGCTACTGATCTCAAAAGCGCTCCACACACTCTTTTGATTCAGGCTCTATCATGGCATCTGGACTTACCTGCAGTGCATTGAGTAGGGAGAAAATAATGTGGAAGGCCAGGGAGCTACCATCGACAACTGTGGCTATTCCGAATCCCCAGGTCAGACCCAGCAATGGAGTGAGGATGGCAATGTTCTTACAGATTCTCACGATGGCTCTTACTTCCTGGAACATGGAACTACCAACGGCAGCTCTCTGGGTCTTGATGATGACCAGCGTGACTGTAATCAGGTTTATTACCACAATGGCGAGAGCTGGGACCACAAAGGCCAGGAGAGCCTTGGTCATGTCCCAGTTAAGCCAGCAGGCGTCAGGCCGGAGGTAGCCTTTTCCAGGCTCTGTGACAGCAAGTGTGATAACACCAATGACCAAAGGGCACCCATAGCCCACGGAAAATAGAGAGGCCACCAGGAACGACTTAGGCAGTGTATGGAACACGATCAGAATTCCATAGAGGATAAGGACAGCCTTGGCAAGCATCCAGAAAAACACAGACAGGTAAAAGAAATGAACAAAAAATGTCGCAGTCACACACCCATTGTGGTGTAATATTGGGCCACTGAGGAAAGAAGCCACAATGAACCACACATCAGCCATCAGCAAGGTGGCTGCAATGTTAGCGATACACAGGTGACGCAAATAGGAGATCTCTGTCTTCGTCACTTGGCTCCAGACAAAGGCCTCAATGGACAGGCAGATGATCAAGCTGCAGATGGAAATGCCCAGGCCTATGTACGTGATATAAACTAGAACCGGGCTGTCCAAGGTGTTGGGTGACATGAGAATGGAGAAAGAGGTAAATGACTTGTTTGGCCAACAACTGCAAACGGCTTGCTGGGAGTTTTCCTGAATCATCTGACAAGCGCTCTGGTCCCATCTGCTCTCCAGGGAGTGCCAGCCAACGCACTGGGATTTCCTCTCTTCTGATTTTCTGATCTTTTCAAATATCAATGAGATCTTTTTAAGCTCCTTAGGCAAAATGACGGACAGGACAAGTCCATTCACAGTCATATTTTCCAAAAGACTGGCCTCCAGGATGGCCCCAAGAGTTGGAAAAGCAATGCTGATGACTTGGAAAGCAGAAGGTACCTTCTGAAGCTCTTCAGGAGTGAGCAGTACCCTCCCAGTGACTTCATCGTTCCTATCATTAACTCTCATGGAGAACGTGAAATTCTTCCCAAGACTACCCTTGGACATGATGGTACCCATGGTGTGAATGAAGACATGTGATATGTTGATGAGATGTTCCCTCATAAATAGCTTGCTTGCAAATGAATTGATTGATTGAAGCAAGACACAGCTGCTGTTTCTATCTCGGATGAAGGTCCAATTTGATATGCTTTTGCTGTTAAGAATGTGATTAGCCATGGCGCTGTAACTCTGCCAAAGAAGAACTGCCATTAGTAGCGAGCCACTCTCTGAAACTCCCAATACATGAAGGGCTTGATTTTACAAAGTGGGTTCCTCTAACCAGCAGTATAGGCACTCCCCCAGACCTCCTCAGAAATGGAGAATCGCACGGCCCATTCCAAACTCATTGGGTCACATTCAGTATCTTAATTGAACCCCTGGGTGATTTTCTTGCACGGTAAAACCTAAGTTTACTTGCAGACATGTCCAACCTGTGGCCCACAGGCTACATGCATCCCATAATAGCCAATGGTGCAGCCCAACACATTTGTAGTTGACAGTACCATATCACAATGTCAGAAGGTTGGACAGGGGCTCAGGAACAGCTCAGTCACTAAAGTGCTTGCCATACAAGCATAAGGACCCAAGTTCAGAGCCTCAGCACCCATGTAAAATATGGGCACTATGGCATATTTGTAGTCCCAGCACTGGGGAGGCAAAGACAGGTGAACTCCAGAAGCTCATTTGGCTAGTCTATATATCCAAATCAATGATCTGCAAGATCGCTGTCTCAAAAAATAAGGTGTAAACAAACTAAAAAAGACAGTTGACATCTATTTCTGACCTCTACACATGGATGCCTGTCACATGGATGCCTGTACACACATGAGTATACACACACACACACACACACACACACACACACACACTGAGAGAGAGTGGGGGCAACTGGATACCATTAGAGGATTTATCTGTAAAGGAATTCCTTGCCTTGCTTTCTTCCTATTTGCTCAATGCCTTCCTGTGAGAATTGAAGGTATGTAGCTTTTATGTGCTCATTTCTACCACTAATTCCACTGCACCCCTTGACAAAAACCCATTATTTGATTGTCTTGTCAGAGTACCCAAAATATAACTGACATCTGTTAGTCCCAGCCATGTTACAGGACCCAGTATGGAAATATGCTGAAAACTGGAATTTGAACTCAGAGGTTAAATCACACTTCACTACTCTCTACTTTAAGCATCAAAACTATGAAGAAATGAATCGAGTTTTGTTTCACACTTCTGGAGTTCACAGGTTTGGCTATTTGTTTTGCATTCAACTACTTCCCCTTTTAGCAACTTGCTCTAATTCACAAATGAATATAAGTAAATATTGCACTTACATTAATAATTCACAAGTGAATACAAATGAATATTGCATGACCTTCAATGTTTCTTCAATATTTTCACTAGTTTGAATATGCTTTAGAAAAGCAGACTCTGGCCACTAACAGACTCAGAACCTTGAAGAACAGACTCAACCCTTCCCTCAAAAAGACAAACCTTTAAAGACTCAGAATCAGTCCCTCACAGTCTTGGACCCTCACAGATTCAGCCCCTGATAGAGTCAATCCTTCAAAGACTCAACTTGTCAGGGACTCAGCCCCTCACAGACTCAACCCATCACAGACCCAGACCCTGGGAGAAATATAAATAAATAAATAATGAGAAGCCTGCCACAGAACAAAGTAAGTTCTCTCTATTAATGTGTCTTGAGTCAATATGTTAATTTTATTCTTTCATTTCCTCTTCTTCCTTCCATAAGATTCACTGAGCACTTGCTATATGGGACTGAGAAGTACTGAGGTGGCAAATGTGGTTCCCAATCCCTGGGAAGCTCAGAGGGCATTCCAACTAACCTAAGTTTCTTCCCCCAAAAAGTAACCCTCTGTCAGATATGTGAGGACACTCACCTGCATCTTTTCCTTATCCACCTCTTCAGTTAGAGTTGTTGAGATGTTACGTAAGAGCTCTACCACCACAGCAATGTTCCCTGGCATCCGGGGAGACTTCTGAATGCTTTTGATAGCACAAGACAAATCCTTTGGGCACTTTTCCATCAACATATCTGTTATGGTTTCAGGTTGTCTATGAAATTCATGTGTTCGTATAGTTGATTCGGATGGTTGAACTGAATATAATTCCACATCCTCCTGAAACAGTACCAAAGTAAAGAAATCCTTTATCTGTTTGTGTTAAGTACAAAGGGACTTCTGCTAGAATTTAGAAGAATCCTATTATATACAATTGTATATCACATAATATGCTTTCATTTTTCATTTTCAAAGTTGCATCTAGGGTGGAATAACTTGACCAACCCCAATATGTGTAAAGGAAAATATAACTCTGAATTTCCCAACTGATGGCTCCCTAACACTGTCTTCAGAAACAGTAGCTGTTTCCTTTAACATATCATTTCAGACACTTCCTGTGTATATACATTTCATGTATATCTTTATATTCATATGGATTACTATTGCCATTTAACTTATTTTTACATTCCCAAGATGTGAACCAAGAGACACAGTGGTTTTTGTTTTTGTTTTTTAATAGCAGGAACTAGAGTGTTGGCTCAGCACTTAAGAGTGGGCACTGTCCTTACAGAGGACTCAGGGTTCAGTTCCCAGAACCCACCTCAGGTAGCTCACAGCTGCCTCCAACTCCAGCTCCAGGAAACCTGAGCCCTTTGCAGGCACCCACTTCTTATGAAGATCCTGATAGAACTACAGCTTTTCATCTAGTAAACTCTGAGGTGTAGCTCAAATTTCATGTGTCTAACAAGTGGGGGGGGGTTATTACTAGTCAATGAAGTACACTGTGAGTACCAAAGCTTTGGGTTATTTTTAAGGCTGACGTCAAACACGGAGAAGTTGACTGTAACAACTTTAGATGCCTCTCTTTGCCCTGCCTAAATGACTAGGTTCTCACATGTCATGAGACAGGGAGGGATACACTCTACTAACTTTCAGATGCCCAAAGTGAAGAGAGAGGAGATAGGTATGTGCTCTTGCATTCAACCTATTGCTGCTGTGGAAGCCTGTCTTCTCCCCTAAGTAGGCGATATGATTATCTGAGGGTCCATTTTACTCACAGAGCCCACCTAAGAATCCACCCAAGAACACAGGAGAAAGGACATTACCTCAAAGATGCTGATGGCGTTAAGTGTGTGGCAGGTTTCAGTGACTTTGTGCCATTTCTTGGCCTTACAGGCAAACTCCATGTTGCCCTCACTATCTGGAGGGCAAGACTGAAAGCAGTGGGTGGTATTGTTCTTACAGACACCATCACATACATCTGGGAAAATGAAAGGCAGCCATATCAGATAGAAAGGTCTGAGGTTGTGGCTCCAACAGTCAGTCAGTAAGGTATCACTGTGGCAAAGGCACATCAGTTCTGTACACATAGGTGTCTTTTCTTTTTAAAATTGAGGATGACTGAAAATGTGTTAGTAGTCATAACATAGTTCTAAAACAGGATTTTGTTGTTTCTGGCAGAACCACATGCCAAATTTCAATGTACAAAACTAACTAAAGTGTAAACTCCTCCCATTAAGTAGGAGGGAAGAGCCCATAGGTCATCCTACTGAGTCAAGCTCCCATGCCCACAGAGACCCCTAAAGACCTCCCTGTAGTCCTAGAGATACCCAGGTCAGCTCTAGTTTTGAATCTACTCCCCCTGCTGTTCCCAAAGAAATTTCCAATCTATAACTTCATAGCAAGCTCCATGGTCAATGAGACCCATTCTAGTCACTGCACTGGTTTGAATTAGCTCAATGAGAATTCTACAGCAAAGAAGTCTGGGACTAGGTAAAACAGAGGATGCTGGGAAGATATGAATATTACTGGGGCCAAGGACACAATGGATCTACATGTAAATAATCAAAATACAAATGCAATCTGTGAAGGTGTCTCATCTCTCATGCCGTGAGCCAAAGGGCTATGGGTGCCCTGCTGTCCCAAGAGATGATCCAACTTCTGTGTGGTTGGAAACTGCTGCCAACATACCAAGTGGCTTGGGCATCACCTTCTCCTTGTTTTTGCTGGTGGCCTGTAAAGAGAAAATCAAAATTCACAGCAAAATCAAATGTCAACATGTGACCATATCCGAGTCAGCTGCAATGCCAACACAGCCACCAAAAGTGCCCAGCCATTGCAAATGGCCTGATGACTATCCCTTCCACTTTTCCAGCCAGTGCCAGAAAGTGGAACTGTCCTCTCCTCCCAGTCATAATTCTGTATCATTACAGTCTACAGCCTGCACAGGAATTACATTATGGGCAGAGGGAAATTTACTAGAAATTTATTGAAGACTTACTTTGCTTATATGGGCCCCATTGAATCCTGGAAGAAAGCCATGCCACATGATCACATGTTCACATGATCATATTTATCATGTTTTCAAAGACAAAAAGTAGTCTAACTTCCTGCCATCTATCTTTTTTTTTTACTCTATCTCACCCCTTCCCCTTCACACTCTATCCTGTTCAGGGTATCACTAGAATGGGATATTTATTAATGAAATCCAGACAAGGAGTTGAGTCAGGAATCCATGTCATTACATTTAATAGGATACACTGAATGTAGTTTGTAGTCACCTCTAAATTATAAGAACATCAATGCTTAAGTGTCATCAATTCAAAATTATTTACAGGTGGCCACAGAACAACAGCAAGTGTTAAGTGTCCTGACCTCTTCCAACTCTTTGGAAAGAAATTGGTAGTTTTCACAATTTTTATAGAAATCCTACATATTTACATAAAACTGCTAATAATGAGTGGGAAAATCAGTGTTACTCCAAACTTGCAACAATAAGAAAAGTATAGAGCAATGCAAAAGGAAAGAATGGGGAGGGTGGCTGAAAAGATGGCTCAGCTGTTAAGAGCACCCTCTGCTCTTCCAGAGGGCCCTGGTTCAATTCCCAGCACCTGTATGGCAGCTCACAGCCACCTGTAACTACAGCTCCAAGGTCCCCTATGGCAGCAGCCACATACATGGTGCATAGATATACAGATATACAGACAAAATATTCATATACATAAAATAAATGTTAAAAAAAATTTTACAATGAAAGACTGATCTTTCTATTCTTATATATAGAAGAAAGTATAAACTCACTAGTATGCAAAATACACAAAAAATGCAAGTATAACTTTTAGCTCATGAATTATTATTACCGGTATTATTTTTACTGAATATACTACTGAATAATGCTGAGTAATTTCTGGATACAAATCCCTTTAGCAATTCTGTTTGAAATTTATTTTGATTTCTTTTCTCATCCTAAGAAAACGCTCACTTTCTTTTTGTATTTTATGTTACTTCTCTTTAAGGGAGTACCCCCTATCTTACCCACCCATGCAGATTTCGCGTTCCTGAGAGAGTGTGGTCTGGGTTCAATCAAGTACTGACGCAGTCACTTAAGAGGGCATTCTCAACGCTTTGTGCCTCTATTTCTCCTTCGATAAACAGAAGCATTACTGCTTTTATGGAGAATAAATAAGTTCACATATGGAAAACCCATAGGGCCACCCTTAAAAGTGTGAGATCTGTTTATGATTTGGCTTCTGTTGTTATTCTGATACTGAATAGTGATTACATCGAGCTCATGATTCATCCTTCAATTCAAGCCTTTTTGGACTGAATTACAGATGACCTTACCTTTCCTCTGCCTTCCGAAGGACTTGTCAACCACACTACCATGCAACACTGCTTACTTAGCCTTGACTCTCCTGACTTGCTACTGTTCTCATCTTTTTCATGGTATCTTCTCAATTAAACTTTAAGTCCCCTACCCCCTTATGTAAATAATTCAAGGTCTTGTACATATGTACACTTGTGTAACAACATGTTGGTATGAATGTGTACTCTCACAAATATACAGGCATGTGTATATTAATACGTGTACAGGAAAAGAGGCAAACTCAGTCTTCCTATTTCTGAGTAAAGTAAGTGCCTTCTAATGACTGGGAAGAGCATTATCCATGACTCCAACATGTATTCCAAGATTCTAGCTATAGAGGAAGAAGTAAATTTTCTGGGGTTTTTTTTTTGTGTTTTGTTTTTTGTTTTTTTGGGTTTTTTTTTTTTTTGACATTGCTGTTTGACCGACACATGAGATTCATTTTATTTTCTTGTTAACGATATTATTTTTCCCTATGGTATCAAAAAACAAGGCTGACTATTCACTGTTTTTATCACCAAAAAAAAAAAAAAGCATGGAGAATCTGAATTGGGCATTTGAGGTCTCTCTGCATAAGAAATAGCTGAGGAATTTCTGAAACAGAATACTCTTGGACTCACCAGTGAATGATGGTCTATCTTTTTAATTTATGGGAACAAATCCCTAGTGTTTCCTTCAAAAAGTAACATTGCTTCCATTAAGCTAGGAGGCTACAATAAAATTTCTAGAGATCTTGAAGACTATGTAGATAGTCCAGTCCAACTTCCTTATTTTTACAAATAAGAATGCAGACATTGATATAGAAGAGGTGACCTGAAGAAAATCATGCAGGGAACTCCTCTTATTCCTAAGATTTAAATTTTGCTCCCCTAAGTGCTTCAGCACGGCACTTTCCAAAGGTCTGACATCAGACCATGTTCAGGTTCAACCGGCAGAGGGGATGTATGGCAGGAAGTAAAGGCCTCTAAAATCTCCCAAAATCCATATTGACATGGCCATGGTCTGCAATATACCAAAGTGACAGTGGCAGAGGATCTCTGGTCACTAAACAAGCTGCAGAGAAAGTACAGCTGATTAATTAGGTGTGTGGGCAGAAGGCCATGGAATGCTGTCAACAAGAAGTTCTGGAGTCTGTCTGTCTTCTTATATGAAAGAACTGATTTGCTTCATGCCAGATAATTTTCTGAGGTACATAATGTCTGGTCCTTCTGGGTCAGTTTATGTGTAGTTAGTATCCAAAGTTGGGGACTTTAGCTTCAAATATAAATATTCCTCAACCTCATACTACACAAAAAAGGCAGAGGCTAAGCTGCAAGCCACTCAAACTGCTGAGCTTCCCGGTGCATAGGAAAGTCAGTAGAGGAGCAGAACCTGGCAGCTTGAGAAACTCGTACAATGGGAAGAAAAGGCTATGATGTTCCTGGTAGGGTGACTCCCCAAAAATAACAGTAATAACCGGTTCCCCTGCTCTGCCTACTCTCTGTTTTGTTGAAAACTGTAGACAAGAAAACAAAAGATAGTACCAAGCTGTGGGCTTTAGAATGCCTCAGCAAATGTCTTCCCAAAACATCTACAATTTCTCTCAGAAATCAGATTTCAGTTCAAAGCTGAGATGAAGGAGCTCACAAAGAAGAAGGGCAAACTAATTTGATGGTAAATACTGTTTGGAAAACTCATGACAAGAACTTCCAAAATCATTGTCTCCTAAGGAGGTTTTTGTTCAGTTACTTAATCTCATATGAACCACATCCTACAACAATGGCCTCAATCTTTCCGTCCATAAAGTAAGGGATGAGAGCTTCACCAACTAGTCTCAAAGATGTCTTCCATGTCTTATGGTCAAATAATAACACTCTTTCCTCAAATTTGTCAAAAATTTTTAAATCATCTCTTTCCCAATATTCCTTCCCATCTTATTTTAAATAAATAGAAGGAAAATTAAAGTGATGTGTGGCATGAGGGGAGATATACCACAAAGAGCCACGGTGTTCACTGCTTCTACAAAAAAAATTAAGAGTAATTTATGATAAACCCCATCCTTGTTCTTCCACCAAGATTCTAAAAAGAACTTCTATTGCCATTTTGAATGGGATGGTGCCCCATTGTGCCCACTGTCACTAGAATCTCCTAGTCACTGTGATATCCTTCACTACCTCTATTACTCAAGGTCCCCATGAAACAGCAGCAACCCTAGACATGAAGTGAATGATTCACTACCCAAGAATATGGGGAGTTTATTACCCTTGAATCATCTCAGCTCCATTGTATTCCAGAACTGATGGGGAAAACTAATGTGAAACAAATTCACAGCAAAGTGGTCTTACTGTTGCCTGTCACTGTAATTTCTTCAGGTTGTGCTGTCCCACATATACTTCAACTCTCAGGCCACAGAGCTGGTAATTGGTGGATTCTTTGTCCATTTGTTCTCCCCACTAGATCACCATCCACTCTTTCCCTGTTTTTTACCTGGCATAATATCCTGCAGGATTCTGAAGGCAAAAGAAGCACCACGCAGTACAACCAAAGTGTGGGAATCATTGTCTTCCACACAGCAGATGTTCTTGCTTCTGTAAAAAGAAATGAAAGGGGAAAACATCTCCAATTTGAAGCTTTTGTAGGTAGCACCATGCCTCTTCAGGCACAGTTCCTCTATGAGAACTGACTCTGTATTCAGGGTTGTCTAAGTAGTTCTATCTGGTCAGCAGTGGTGGCCCTGTATCCTACCTCAAATATTACCACGAGGATGCAAGTGGAAGCGCCAGCCCACACTGGGAAGCTCAGGCCATTGCTGAGGTATCCCTGTTCTCTGATGTTGATTTGCATGCCACACCTCACATGGGAATCCCTCTAAGCAAAGCTGCTTGATGGATTTCACCTGGTTTTCTGGCTGTAACAAATAACAGCCTGTGTTCAGGGAGTGGGAATGATAGTTTACTCCCTGGGTTAGACAGGGCTGAGAACTGTGTGGGAAGCTGCAGAAGATGAGCATGGATTCTTGTGAGTAAGCTTGACCTAGAAATACCTTTGAAGAATAAGTGCTAGTCTTATCCTATCATCTCTCCTCACCTCAACCCTAGAGGTGTGTCTTCTCAAGTAAATAGCAGTTTCTGAAATTGATCTTGTTATGTCAAAACTAAACCAATTTCTTGCCATTTATTTAGATTGAAATGATAGATAGATAGATAGATAGATAGATAGATAGATAGATAGATGATAGATAGAAAGATAGAGAGATAGAGAGATAGATAGATGATAGATAAATAGAAGACTGATTGATTATAGATTGATGATAAATAGGTAGGAAGACAGACAGATGATAGACATAGATGATGGTTAGATGGATGGATAGATAGGCAGATGATAGAAGATAGATACATAGATACATAAATACATAGATAGATGATAAATAGGTAGACAGAAAAATAGATAGATGATGGATAGATAGATGATAGAAGATAGAAGATAGATAGATTAGATAGATAGATAGATAGATAGATAGATAGATAGAAAGATAGATAGATAGATGATAGAAAGAAAGAAAGAAAGAAAGAAAGAAAGAAAGAAAGAAAGAGAGAGAGAAAGAAATAAAGAAAGAAAGAAAAAGAAAGAAAGAAAGATAGATAGATAGATAATTGATAGACTAAGATTCAGAAAGCTTGGCTATTCCTGCAAAGCCTAAGGGCTATCATAATAGTTGATTTTCTTTGCTGACTGTCTTTAGCCAAAAAGAATTCTTCCACCCAATCATGCATCATATGTAATAATGTCATTAAACAATGAAATTGTATTGATTTTTTATTCATGTTTTTGCTCTAAAAGATAAGTCTAGCAGGAATTCCACTAAAAATCCAATGATTGTGCAAAATATTTGTAGCACATCTCAGCTTTCTCTTAGTACAGTTATGTCTCTTACATGAAAGGGCAAACAGACTACCCATTGCTTTTAAATGTCAATGCAGGGGAGCATACAATTCCCAGTAAACCCACAATTATTTTTACATATTTATTTCATCCTAAGTTTCTCAAATAAATAATAGCTCCATATAAAAAGCAGGCGAGTGATCTGTCAGACCATCTCCAAGGCCAATACAGCCTTGAGTACACTTAGTAAAGCAGACACTTTAAAGCCATGGATGCATTTGTTGTCATAATTCTGAGAAAACTAAAAAAAAAGCTAAATATTTCTAAATTCTTCAAATTTTTTCATTAGTTTGAGATATTTCACAATGGTAGCATATTTTCAAGGCTGCAGGTTCAATCTCTACTACAACACACACAAACATAAACATAAAACAAACAAAAAGATCACAACCACTCCCACCAAACTGAAATCTCCTACAAGACTAGGAAGATGGTTAAGTCAGTAAGGTACTTATGAAAGCATGACAGGCTGAGTTCAATTTCCATCTCCCAGATAAAAATCATGAGTAGCTTCAGGCACCTATAACCTCCCCATCACTAGGAAGGCAAAGATAAAAGGATCCCTGGGGCTCACTGGCCATCTGGACCAGACAAATTGTCAAGTTTCAGCTTGAGTAAGAGATCTTGTCCCAAAAACAAAACAAAATTAAAAAAAAACATAGAGGGATTGAAAAGATGACTCAGAAGTTAAGCGCACATGTTGCTCTTCCAGGGAATGAGAGCTGGGTTCCCAGTACCAGACTGTACAGCTCACAACTACCTGTAACTTCAGCTCCAGAGGATCCAATACCCTCTTCTGGTTTACACAGGTACCCACACAAATCTACACACACACACACACACACACACACACACACACACACACACACACA
>CAJQZJ010032225.1:1450472-1462898 GCA_907164525.1 Lophiomys imhausi
ACACACACACACACACACACACACACACACACACACACACACACACACACATATATATATATCACATATATACACATATATACACACATACACACACATACACATATGCACAAATAAAAATAAGTAGAGAATGATTAAGGAAGACACTTGATGCTTACCTCTACCCTCTACGTGCTTGCTCACATACACACACAAATGTGCACACAGACATATGCACAGAAATGTATATACACATATGCACCATTACAAAAAAATGCAGAAAATTATTTTATCTCAAGGAAAACAAACTTCACAAGTGCTGAAAGAAATGATAAAGGGTAATAGAGTTAGATGGGGTGGCTCTAACTTGTAACTGAAGCTGAGGCAGGAGGATCAATGAGAGCTCAAGGCCAGCCTAGACTGCATAGCTAGGCCCTCTCTCAAAAAAAAAAAGAAAAGAAAAGAAAAACAGAAGAAAAAGAAAAGAAAAATAGGAAGGGAAGGGAAGAGAAGAAGAAAATAAAAGAAAGATAGAAGGCATTACTCAACGTAGAAACTTAAGTACACATAGTAGGCATTTTTTAGAAATTGACAATTGATATCTACAAACCAAGATGGAAATTAGTTTGTTTACCTAAAATTGTTGTTGTGTATTACACATAAAACCTGAATTGTGTATCATTTCTGTTTTAACTTTCGTTGAGAAGCAGGTCTTTCTACATAGCCCTCATTGTCATGAAACTCTCTATGTAGACCAGGCTGGCCTTGAACTCACAAAGATACACCTGCCTCTGCCTCCCAAGTGCTGGGAGTAAAGTTGTGCACCACCCACCTGGCTTCCTTTAACTTTTAAAGAGTTAAAGATAGCGTAACGTTTATTTTTTAAAAGGTGGTTTTGGTTATTACTAAATGTGTGTTTCTATACATGGAAAAAAATAATCACTGCTTCATGTGGAAGCATTCCTCAGTGGGCCTTCATTAGATTTTGTAGAATGGCCTGTTTGATAATTCAGTTGCTGCAGAGAGCCCAGAACTTTCTAACACCATCTTCATTGCCCAAGGGTACCAAGTCAGACATAGAAACCAGACTCTGGACTGCTGTCTTGCCTCAAGTTTCAGCACAGAACACCTCATATTTTTTTGTGTGCCTTCTTAAACTTCTCAGGTTAAAGTTATTTCCTAGAGCTGAAACTGTCTTATAGATTTTCCTTATAGAACCAGTTTCTCACGAAGTGGGGCAGTGTGTTTTAATGTAGACTTGCAGTAAAGCGTTCTTCTTCCCGGTGTGTTCGCTGTTAGTAAGTTGCACTCAGTAGCTCCTTTTTGGTGCCATGAAATCAGAAAGTTCAGAAGTGGCAGGAAAGTCAAGCTGCAGGACAGAGGTATGACTGGATATCCAATGTATCCCCCAACCTGTGGGCCTCAATCTGTGCATTCTTGTCAAAGCCATGTGTCTGTAGTAGATGGATACATATACAAATAATAGGTATTAACTAATGAAAAAGGACTTTTCCCTCATCTTCCTCACGGAAGCCAAGGTATGACGGGGTTTCTGGTGCCTAGTCAAGGGCCTGGGATTGGAGAACAAGCACTTGCTCCCTGGAGAGTAGCATTCAAGCTGTGCTGAATGAACGCTCAGATGCAAACAGCACACGGGGTAAGCATGTGCACATGGCATCCATGTCACGTGCTGACCTAGGTGTGTCCTGAGAATCATCTACCTCATGAGTCACCACAAAACCAAAGACAATTTACTGTCATCCAGACACTCGAAGGACAGAGACTAATAGCATATGCAAAATTTAGGGCTGGGGTAATAACTGAGTCAGCCAATACTTGGCTATGCAAACATGAACATTTAGACATAATTTCCCTGAAACCACTCAAATGGGAAAAGTACTGACTTGTACAAGCTATCCTCTGACCACCAAACCAAGTAAATAAATAAAAATCTGAATTTTTAAATTAAAAATTATGAGATGGAGCAGAATGCCATAGAAAAGCACAATTCCAAAATATTACTTTCTTTTCACTCCTTTTTAACTAACCATAGATTAGACAGAATCTCCAGAAATGTCACAAAGTCCAAAATGTACCAGTCCAAAGCCTGCCCTGGGCTCTGGGAAGAGCTTCATGCTCTCCCACAGCTTAACAGAGAGGCAAGCACCGGAGAGATGGGGAAGTATGGTTCCAAGACAGAGGTCTTTATCCAGTCATGAGGCTCTACTATACACTTCAGAGATCATTTCAGTGCAGATTTTGGCGGGATTATTCAAACTGTAGCATCATCCAGATGAAGGAATTTAATGGTGGATGTTCAGGATACATCGTGAAATGCGGTGAGGATCATGAGACAACCCATGGAATTGGAGGAAACTCTTGACACTGTGCATTTAACAAAATCTCGATGTCAGAGCGCTGGGCCAGATGAGCAGGCTTGCTCCTCACTGCTCATCAAAGGTATTCTCTCCGGCCTAACCAATCCCACTCTTCCTGTGGACTCTGTGTTCCTCAGACAGTCCTATCTCTGCTTCCAGTGGAGTTCTTCAAGTCAACTTCATTGGTGGGAGATTAGAGCAGATTAGACAGATTTGCTCAGTGGGCAAAATGATGACTGCATAAAATGAGATTATGGGTTTGAATCTCCAGCACTCAAGCAAATAGCATGGTTGTAGGCATGCTAGTCATTGGAGGAGCACATTCAGGTGGATCCCTGGGGCTTGCTGCCTGATCAGTCTCACTGCAAGCTCCAAGTTTAGTAAGAGATTCTGTCTCAAAATCAAGGTGGAGAGTCATAGAGGAAGACATCTGACATTGACCTCTGACCTCCGCAGGCACCCATACATGTATGTGTGTGTGTGCACGCACACACACACACAGAAATTCTTTAGAGCTTAATGTACAGAAGAATCTGATATGAAAATAGGTTTTAATTGTACATCAGTTCAAAGAAGAAAAGATAAAATCTCAAATTATGATAAAACTTGAGAAGCTGGTCTCAGATGTGGTTCAGTTGGGTTCAATTTCAGAATCACATAAATCAGACGTCATGGCACATGCCTGTTTTATCATAGCACATGGAAGGAGGAAAGATCAGAAATTCAAGATCATCCTCATCTACACAGCATTTGAGAGCAGCCTGGACTACTTGAGATCCTGTCTCAAAAAGGAAAATATTTCAAAAGTCAAAATAACATCATGAACTGTATCTAGGAATTAGATTGAAGTCAAATGACACTAATAAGAAGTGTCAACCTTAGAAACATTTGAAGCAACTCAACAGTTCACACTCATAAAGGAGAAAGACAGTTACTGTAACAGTTAATCTGGATTGTCAACTTGATTGGCTGGAAAGACATCTGGGAAATTAGTAAAGTACACTTCTGGGGGCCTCTGTGAGGACTTTGGCAGGGATGATGGACACTTGAGCTAGGGAAAGACCCACCCTGATCATGGGCAGCCCCTTAGAGGTTGGAGTTTCACATGAGAAAAGGGGACAAGTGGAGGAAGCACAGGGCAGGTGAGCTGGGTTCGTGAGTCCTGGCATTTGCTAGGGCCTTCTGCTATGGGCTCTTAGAAGATGGGTTCACAGCAACACCTCACCAGGCAGCTTCCCAGCCTTCAGCCTCACACCAGGCCTCCACCATTGGTCCCTCTTGTTCTATAGGTTGTGTGAGTCAGTCTACAACTCCTCTTCTGTATATGCATGCACATGGGGTATATGAATGCACATGGAGGGGGGCTACTCTTTCTTATCCTCTAGAGAACGCTCCCTAATACAGTAACAGAGGTATAAAATCGATAATATAACCAAAAGCAACTGTGGTTTTTGAAAAAAACAGAAAATGTAATTCTAAAACATGCATACACACACACACAAATCCATATTCAGAGTTTCTTGGAAAAAGAAAATGGAAGGGAAGATGGTTTATATTAAGAATGGAGAAGAGTTGGACTTCCAAAATCAGTCTCCAGGGAGATTATTTTTGACAACAGAATTTTTTTTCTGGAGAATAGTACAATCTGTGGTTTTGTTTTTCAAAATTCTGCTTCATCAATATGTGAAAAAAACACCCACAGATTCTAGTGGCCATAGTGGGGCACATCTTTTAATCTCAACCCTCAGAATGCAGAGATAAGAAGATCTCTGTGAATTTGAGGACAGCCTGACCTACATAGCAAGTTCCAGGCTAGCCAGGGCTATATTGGGAGACCTTGTCTCTGAAGAAAAACAAAAATAGATTTTTAAATATCACTTTACCCTCATCATATTTTACATTTTATAATTCCTTTTTTTAAATGTTAGGAAGATTAGAAACTAGTGTTTCTTATATGGAAAAATTTAAATACAGAAATCACTTAGTTTCATGTAAATGTCTTTTTCCTATTTAGGTAAAATTAAATTTAGTACTTTTAATAGAAAATATAGTATAATAAATGTAATTGTATTTTCCTGATTTGCTTTAAATTTAGGGGAGGGAAGGTCAGAGATGGTATTTATGTACTTAGAGTCAGTAATTTTGATGTCATTCATCAAGAAGGGAAATAAAGAAGAAACAAATTTTGAAACAAATTACAGGAAAATTAAGATGATATTTGGGTAGCACTTGGCTTGATTTATGTTCGCATTATGCACTTTTCCCTGAGGTACTCCTGTTACTCCAATTTCAATAGCCACATAATTATCATAAGCCTAGCATGCTCTGTATTTCAGCAAAGGAGTCCCAAGACCTCATGCACATGAGAGAAGGACTCAGAAATGGAAAGGTTCAAAACACAAATGAGGAGACTGGAGGGATGGCTCAGCAGGTAAGAGCATGTACCTGCGGAGGGTCTGAGCTCAGTTCACAGCATCCACAATATACAGCTCACATCGGCTATAACTCCAATTCCTGTGGTCCAGTGACATCATCCAAACTCCAAGAACACCAACACACACACATGGCTCACGCTCATACAGACATAAAGATGCACATAAATACAAACAAATTTATCTCCAAATGCACAATTTGTAGTATAACTGTCATGAAAATACATGTAAACATGTAACAGTTGGCCACAAAACAATGATTTCTTTTTACCTACAGATGTTCATAAAAGCATTACATGCAAATTTTTACATGGTTTACCTCCTCATATCTGGCCTCATTGGTAAGGAATAACTATTTCTTCCTTTACAAAATGAGAATATTGAAATGAAAGCGTTTAAGTCACAGCCAAACCCCACTTACAAAACAGAAGATAGAATTAAAGGTGGATTCTTGACTTGGTGGCTTAATGGTTTCACTTTAAAAATACACTCTTGCCGGGTGTGGTGGCTCACACCTTTAATCCCAGCACTCGGGAGGCAGAGGCAGGCAGATCTCTGTCAGTTCCAGGCCAGCCTGATCTACAGAATGAGTCCAGGACAGCCAGGACTACACAGAGAAACCCTGTCCCGAAAAAAAAAAAACGCACTCTTATACAGCAAGCATTATTTTTAAAAACTCAGTTCACAAGTTGGAGTTGTAAATTTTTATGACATTACCCTTCTTGTATCTTGTTTCTCCCTCCCCACATCTCTCTGCCTCCTCCTCTTCGTGTGTGTGTGTGTGTGTGTGTGTATACGTGTGTGTATCTCCTTCCTTAATCCTTCTCTTCATATACAACATATAGATGAGGAGTAATGAATAATTATTTAAAGTTAATTACTTTATAAGTGAAAAGAGGAAAATTCCCCTGAACTGATACTAAAATGAAAATCTTTTTTGTTATTGTTGTTGTTGTTTGGTTTTTCGAGACAGGATTTCTCTGTATATTCCTGGCTGTCCTAAACTCACTTTGTAGACCAGACTAGCCTCAAACTCACAGAGATCCACCTGCCTCTGCCTCCCAAATGCTGAGAATAAAGGTGTGCACCACCACACCCAGCTCAAAGTAATTTTTTTAAATTAATTTATTACTATTATCTTACATGCATTGGCATTTTGCCTGCATGTATGACTGTGTGAGGGTGTCAGATCCTGGAGTTATAGACAGTTGTGAGCTGCCATGTGGGTGCTGGGAACTGAACTTGGATCCTCTGGAAGAACAGTCAGTGTTCTTAAACTCTGACCCATCTCTCTAGCCCCTAAAGTGAAAAATCTTACCTGACTTGGGAAGTGTCTCTTTCCTCCCAAGTTCTCCATATTGGAGACTCATCTTCTACTTTGCTCATACTTTTTTTTATTACATGTAGTGTGTGTGTGTGTGTGGTGTGTGTGGTGTGTGTGTGGTGTGTGTGTGTGGTGTGTGTGGTGTGTGTGTGGTGTGTGTGGTGTGTGTGTGTGGTGTTTGTGTGTGTGGTGTGTGTGTGTGTGGTGTGGGGTGTGTGTGTGTGTGTGTGTGTGTGTGTGTGTGTGTGTGTGTGTGTGGTGTGTGTGATGTGTGTGTGAGTGTTTGTGTGCACGTGGTTTCTAGCCTTGCAGATTATCTCACTGGACCTACGTTCATTCTTGTCTAGCATCTCTTTTCTCTGTGTTGCCTTTGCCTCTTGCTGGAATGTATCCTTCCAAGCTGTTTTCATGAAGATTGGTGTTCATATCTGTGTCTAAAAATGCCGAATTTTGAGCCAAAATGCCGAATTTTGAGCCAGGTGTGGTGGCGCAGGCCTTTAATCCCAGCACTCAGGAGGCAGAAGCAGGTGGATCTCTGTGAGTTCGAGGCCAGCCTGGCCTACAAAGTTAGTCCAGAACAGTAGCCAGTACTGATACGCAAAGAAAGAAACCCTGTCTCAAAATACCAAAAAAAAAAAAAGAATGAAAGAAAGAAAAAGAAAAAAGGCCCAATTTCCCTCCGGTTCTTTGTGACTGATAGATTGAGAATCCTGCCAAGTCCTCCTTCACGGTTTCTGGCTCAAAGCAGGACTCAACTACAGTTTGGTTCATGGCTTCCCTGGAAAAGCTGCCCAAAAGGACACAGGGCAACCGAGTCAGAAGCTACGTGGGGCTCAGTTGAAAGAGGCACAGCAGCACAAAGGCCCCACCAACACCCTGATGGGAAGCAGAGCTTCCTGCGTAAGTCAGTGCATAAAGACACGGTTCTTAACGTCTAGACTTCAGACAAGTGCACACAGACTAGGACCGTGCCTGACAGTCATAAGTAAAATGGTCACCGAGGTAGCAGCAAGTGTTTTGCAGGAAGCCCTGGAACCCGAGCCAGTGATGGAAAACTTGCCCCTGCAAGGTCAGCTTGTTGATTCCCAGTATGAACTGGGTCTCCACAGTATGAACTGGGTCTCCGTCTGTTCATCATTCCCTCCCTCTTTCCCTCTTGCCTTCTCCCCTAACATGATACCCCGAATTAGGCAAGAGGTATGAGCCTCCACCGCGTGAGCTCCCGACAAGAAGCAGTCACAACTGGTCTTCGGGTATCGGTGCCCAGCCCAGCTCCGCCCACATGCCCCATCTGCCTCTGCTCTCACCGCGGACAGCCAAGTGCACACAGTTCACACCGATTCTGTTTTTCTCAATGGCCAAACTCTGCACCAATCTCTGGCATTTCTCATCGGTATAGGGGAGACCTTCTCACCCACCTCATGCTCTTCCTCTCCTGTTTGCTGCTTTGAGGAAATGGGGGGTGGGGTTGCATAACTCTCCTCTCTGTCCTCCACTCCCCCTCTGTGTCTGTCAAGTCAGAAAACAACTTGCAGGAGTCAGTTCTCTCCTACCACGTGGGTCCCAGGGATTGAACTCAGATCGTCAGGCTTATTGGCAACAAGGACCTTTACCCATCTCACCAGCCTGAAATGTAATCGTTTAAATCCTATCCTGAGGCAAACTTTATATCTGCTGCAACTAGAACATTATGCTGAGCAGAAAGTACACTTTGTATTACTTGCTTATATATTTTATCCTATGCACAGCAATCTAGAAGGACCATTCTGATATGGATAGAGCTTTAGGTTTGTTCTCAAAACCATTTAATTTTTGTTTTGTGTTACAAGCCTTTCCTATTAATAAAAATTAATTAACTCTCACCATCCCAATCTGTCCAAACAAAGGTATAATTGGGAAAAAATAGTCTCACCAATAGATAAGGACTTTGGTTGATCAACAACCAGATAATCTCAAGTTTGGCTGCTTGGGATTTATCTTGTCTTTATGATGGAAAAGTAGGTTAGACTCCTGGTAGTATTATTGCTGTTGGTATTATTATATTATCATTCTGGCTACTAATTACTTGCCTAGGCTCGTTCACATCTCAACCAAACTTGTCTGGAATGTGCGTGCATCTCAACCAAACTTGTCTGGAATGTGCCCGCCCTTTCAGTGTATATTGTGGGTGCAGTCACATGAACAATAACATGCTTGGCCCAACTCTTTGAACTAAGGGACAGCAGCTGACCTCACTGGGCCCATCAGCACTCAGCACAAGAACTTTAAAACCTAAACAGAAAGAAAGAGTTGGACTCCCTCTCTTAATACAGAAAAGGATCCAATACAATGGCAGATCAACGCAGTAATTCCAGATTTAATTGCACAATAAGATTCCATGAGAAACTTGTAAGGAAATGCCCATGGCCGGGCCTGAGTTCAGTGAGGATTTCTGGAAGATTCATGCACTAGTGTTTTCTGTAAAACTCTTTTGTGTTAGTTGCCGTGTCATTTTGACATTAAATACAGCTACCTGGGAAGAATAAATCTCTGTTAAAGAATTGCCTCCATCAGATTGGCCCATGGGCATATCTGCAGGACATTTTCTTAATTGCTAATTGATACAAAAAGACCCAGCCCACTGTGGGCAGTGCTATCCATCCCTGAGCAGGGAGACCTGGGCTGAATGAGAAAAATAGCCAAGCAAGCCAGGGGTAGCAAGCCAAGAATCACCGTTCCTTCACACTGTCTACTTTACTTTCTACTTTGAAATTTGTCTTGACTTAGATCATGGATGGTACATAACCTGTAAACCAAATAACCCTTTTTCTCTCCAAGGTAGTCTTGGTTGATGTTTTATCACAGTGAGAGAAGGAAAGCTAGAACATCTTCGTTCTGCATGATGTAGACTGGCAAACTGGAGCTAAAGGGTAGGACACCTTTGTGTGGTACACCTTGACTACACTCATCATTAGCATTTTTAGGGATGAGCCAACTTTTAGCACTTCCCAATTGATATTAACACATGAATTGAGGGGAAACCCCAGGATTCATATTAAGTCATTGAGAATAACCCATCCACTGAAGGAAAATAAGGAACAAACCAAGATTCTATAAGGGAAACGAAAGTGAAAACCAAGAGTTGGGCCACACTATCCTTCATGACCTGGGTTCTCTAAGACATCCCAATATTGTGAGGCAGTCCCTTTGGTATACTCAAGCTAGAATGGCTTAGGAGTTTGCTTGACGCATTTAAAAGATTCAGGAACAATATGTAGAAGCCGTAAGAGTCTACAACTTTTATAAAAACAAAATCAGGACAAGAGGTAGGGCTTATCAGTTAAGAACACTGGCTCTTCTTCCAGAGGACTTGGGTTCAAATTCCCATACCCATGTGGCAGTTAGCAACCATCTATAACTTTAGTTCCAAGGGATCGAACACCCTTGTCCAGCCCCAGCAGGCACCAGGCACACATATTAGTGCATAGGTATGCATGTGAACAAAAACACCCATATGCATAGATAAATAAGTAATATTTAAAAATAAAACTGGGGGTTTTCATGTCTACTTATGGCTATTTACTGGCTACTCTGTTAATAGAAACAGTTAGAAATAACCATTTCTATATGTTCCAAAGACCACCCACTACACTGTAGGTTTTCAGAAGTACCTAAGATAGACTGAGGTTGTTTTCCAATGTTGAGTTCAATCACATCTCACTCAGAGACAATACCAAGCAATAGTGGTGGCAGTGAGTGTGGCCTGCCCCAGTAGGGAGAAGCACATTATCACATAATGGTCTAGAATTTCCAGAATTTACTGATGATTAAAGAAAGCAAAGAAAACTGTCATTTGAAACACACTGGTACTGCTGTTCTCTATACACATGGTACACCCGTTACTGCTTAGGGAAAACTCCTCCCAACCTCATTCTCTGTGCTCTCCTCTATGTCCAAATTTAGAAAGACCAATCCTGGTGCCTGTTTACAAGTTTTCATTCATCCAGCAAGCATTCAATGATGCAGCCACTCTGAACTCTGCATATCTGGCTGGAAAGGTATGTGGATGTATCTGATCTTGAAAACAATCTGTAAAGACTCAAAATGCAGCCACTTGGTGGCTGGGAACTGGCTCCATCAGTAAAGTGCTCGGTGCTGAAACACATGGCCCTGAGTTGTCTCCCCCGCATCCATGTAAAAGGTTGGTACTGGAGTGAGCACTTGTAGTCTCAGCTTGAAAGGGCAGAGACAGCGGCACTCCAGGGGCTACAGTACTGAGAGACCCTGTCTCAAAGTACAAGGTGGAGAGTAATAGGAGACACCCAATATCACCCTCTTGCCTCCACAGGAATAAATGTACACATATGTGCATGTGCAACCCACACACAGATGTGGTTTCTTGAGCTTTCTCTCTCACCCCCACACACACACATACACATGCACACACATCACACATACAAACATATACACATACGCAAGCACACTCGCAAATATACACATATGCACACACATGTGCGCCCACAAGCACACACATACATACACATGCACACACACACACAAATATACACACATGCACAAACACATACATACTCACAAACATACACATGCATGCACACACACACAAACATACATATCCATGCACACATGCACATACATACACACACAAATATACATGCATGCACACATGTGCACACACACAAACATGTACACAATGCATACACAAACACACACACATACGCAAACACACAAATAAAAATGCATGCACACGCATGCACGCACGCATGGACTCACAGTGAGATGCTTTCACTGCAGTAAGGCAAACCATTTGCTGAGTATACTAAAGACCACCCATCTGAGCTACTGGGAAGTCAAAAGTATTTCAAAACAAAAAAGCACAGATTAACTCTGAATGAGCAAAGGAAGTAAGCCAAAAATAGTGAGAGATAAATATCAGCCTCTCTTTTCTGTCAATAAGTTTTTTTCTAATGTGGGAATAAATGTTTTGTCAAAATTCAAAGAGCAAACATTTTTAATGAAAATTAAGCTTTTAAGACTGCACTGTACCGATAAGGACTCCTCCTGGAAAAAGAAAGCATAAAGCGAAGGACCAACCAAAACACGTTAAGGAATAGTTTGAAAGTAAGGAGGGTTGGCAAGACGGCTCAGTGGAGAAAGACACTTGCTCAAAGAACCACCTGCGTTCGATCCCTGGGACCCACATGGTGAACGAAGAAAAGTGACTCTCAAAAGACAGCCTTCTAACCTGAGAAAAACCTCCCTCAAGTTTAAATTTCCTCAGAGAATGTCTAGGACCAGGAGACGTGCATGCCTCTGGTTAGTTAACAGGGCTGTAGGAGTTTTTGAGGAGGTATAAAATTTGCCGTCTGGTGTCAAGTAGATTTTGAAGCTCGTGAAACTTGAATGATAAAATTGAGTATTAAATATCACAATGTCTGATGGGTGAAAATGACAATCTCTCGTGACCATCTGTGTTTAACCATGTGGAGATCACCTGAAGGGTTGGACAGAATCGACTGTTCAGACATTCTAATTCCTATATTTCAAAATCTAAATGGGGTCAGGAGAGCACTAAACCAGATAGAAGTAAAGATATTTTCACCCCTGACTGGAGTGCTCATTGAATAGAGCTTCCAAATCACCAAATTCTTTCTTGGTAGTCCCTGTACATGGTATTAAATGAGGCCCAAAAGACCAGCGCCTCCAAGCTATGCTGTCGTAATTAGCTTCCCATTTCTGAAATTCCTCAGCACAGGAGGTAACTGGAAGGAAGAAGACATGAGACTACTCACTGTGTCTGGTCAACAAGACTCTCGGGGACGTCTGCCCTCTTCCCTGGCGGTGGATGAGAGGGGCATCATTGGCCTTCCTCTGTCATGTCTCTCTTCAGAGCAGCAGCTGGGCTCCCATACTTCTTGAGCAGTCATTTCAGTCCCAAATGGCAGTTCCAAAGATGAGGCAGTTGTGCTGGCCTCTGTCCTCCTACAGACAGCTGCCCCATGTGCCGCAAGCCTGACAGACGGGTCCTGCCTAGGAGTAACATCTGCCGTGGGAGGGGCTCTCAGCTGGAGAGTGGATGAGTCATGTGCCAAATGGCTCTCTCTCTCTGTCTGTGTGTGTGTGTGTGTGTGTGTGTGTGTGTGCGTGTGTCTGTCTCTATGTGTGCATGTGTGTGTCTGTCTCTGTCTGTCTCTCTCTCTCTGCCTGTTTCTCTCTGTCTGTCTCTCTCTCTATGTCTCTCTCTGTCTGTGTCTCTCTGTCTCTCTGTCTCTCTCTCTGTCTCTCTCTCTGTCTCTCTCTGTCTCTCTCTCTGTCT
>CAJQZJ010032225.1:1462908-1509762 GCA_907164525.1 Lophiomys imhausi
TCTCTCTCTGTCTCTCTCTCTGTCTCTCTCTGTCTCTCTCTCTGTCTCTCTCTCTCTGTCTCTCTCTCTGTCTCTCTCTGTCTGTCTGTCTGTCTCTCTCTCTGTCTCTCTCTGTCTCTCTCTGTCTTTCTCTCTGTCTCTCTCTCTCTCTCTGTCTCTCTCTCTGTCTCTCTGTCTCTCTCTGTCTCTCTGTCTCTCTCTCTCTGTCTTTGATAAGAGGCCCCAGGATGTGGTGGTGGCACTAGATCTGTAGTACTTGACCATACTTTCTCATCCTGGCAAATCTACCTGACCCTGAGAGTCGGATATGAAAACCACAAGTTGTCTACACAGAGACTGTAATTGTCTGGCTTTGGGGGCACTAGTGCCATCCTAGCAGGTCTTCACGTATTTCTACTTGTCCTTACTTCCAGAAACAAGTAGGAGGCCAATTCTCCATCTCTTTGTGGTTATGGAGACATAGATAATTCTGCCATGGGGGCCAGCAATTCAGAAGTCAGCTCCCCCACTAGCCTGGGTAGCATGTGACTGTAAGGGAAGGCTGTTGTTTTTCTTAGTCACTGGTACCTGGGAGTTAGTTTTTACTGTACCAGAACGTAGCCTGTACTGACTGATACAAACACACAGACTCTTGAAAAGCAACATGATCATACCCTTTTTAAACTTAAAGCAAACTACAAAATCCTAAGCAAGTTTTTTTTTTTGGGGGGGTATATGGATTTAGGGGTAGTTTTTTGGATGGGGCTTTGTTTGGTTTTATGAAAATATCCAGGGCCCTTTTTAATTTCTCAGTCATGTTTGGAAAGCTACATTCATGGTTATGTAGAAACCAGCCCTTTCTTTTTCAACCCCCACAGAAAGTTCTTGTAGTGTAGTAAGAAGCGCCCTGTCCTACTTTTCTTTCCGTTAATGTGATAAACACCATGAGCAAAAGCAACTTAGGGAGAAAGGGGTTTCTTTCGCCTTATAGCTTGTTTATCCATCAGGAGGGGAAGTCAAGGCCGAAAACTGGAGGCAGGGAATTGAAGCACAGAGCACAGAGGGATGCTACTTACTAGCCTGCTCTCTGGTGCTTGCTCAGTCTGCCTTCTTACACAGCCTAGGACCACTTGCCCAGGGCTGGTACCCTCGACAGTACACTGGGATCTCACCATCAATCAACAATTAAGAAAATGCCCCCATGGACTTGCCTGCAGACCAACCTGATGCAGGCAGTTTCTCCATTGAGGTTCCCTCTTCCTAGCTGACCCAGGCCTGTGTCACACTAACTAAATTCTGACCAGCACACACTTCAGTTCTAACAACTCCCACCCTACAGTACTCCCATCTTCCTTCTGTGGCATGGACTGTTCTAAATAATCGGTAGGTGCCAACTTGGTTTTTGTTTTCACCAACTCTAGATTTCAGAATCCTCTTTGGGGTGAACACTCCCATCTGGAAAATCAGTAAAATACCTCAAATGGGAAAATTCTATTTTCCAGTGTATTTTATTTTTAGAGTGTTAGGTTCCTGGTAAAATTGACTTGAAAATATAAATATTAATAATTTAAAATTACAAGATCCTCCATTAGATGGCCCTACATCCAAGCGCATACATGCAGCACTGAGTGGATTCGGTGGGTTTTTAAAAAAAATAGCAGATGAAGTTGAGAGAGATAGGAGAGGAACTGAAAGGGAGGAGTGAAAGTGTAGATTTCATTGAAATCATTACATGCATGTATGAAATATTTTCAGACAATAAAATAAAGATGCCTTCTTTGCTCCCAGAGTTCACAGTCTTGGGGGAAGAAAACTCATGAGATTAAAACACTTCTGAGAGTTTCTCTACTAAGTCCTGAGACAGTTAATGCACTTGCAAAGGAGGGAGGGGTGGCCAGAGGATGGATTGGTATGGTGCAGTCTGGTCCTGGAGGGATGTGTTCAATTCACATGAGGAGCATAGTTTTGGTTAAGAGTCCATTTGCTCATCAAACTTTTAAGCATCTACTAAAGACCAAGAATGTAAAAGATGAAAATGTTCTTCCAGAACACCCTGGAACACATGAGAAAATCAACTCTGCTCTCATTAGCGGAGCTGATGAGGGTGGGGGACTACCCTTCACCAAACAAAGCAGAAGGTGTGACTCACACATGATACTCTGGCTGTGCCTGGCCGAAGCCTTGTATCTTGTGTTGAGCCTCCAAATTTTGGTCTACGCTGCCCTGTGCTGACCCTGATCCTCAAGCAGGGTTCACCCCAACACTTGCTGGAGGAAGCTTCATCCAGAGCCCAGATGAAACCCAGAACCCCTACCTCTGCAAAGATCATCCTGTCACTGATTTTTCAATGCTGAAATCTGATCTTTGTCATACCCCACTCCACCCCCTCCCCCCCCCCACACACACACACAATTCATCTCTGCCAAGGAGGCAACCTACCCCAGCCAGTTCATCCTGCTCCAGGCACACTAGCTGGTTCCAACCCCTTGCCTTTCTGTTGGCATTTATTGTAGCCTGGACTGCCTCCACCCATCTCCACCCGCAGATTCACACCTGCTGACTCACCTGCGTCCTGAGTGTCTCCTCCTCTGTCCGGCTTGCCATGACCAGCCTCCCTGGCTGCCTTCTCCCTTCGTATCCCAGAGCTCGGGACACTGGCTCCACCTTATCTGTGTGACCAGCTTGCATGCTATCTCACATTCCACAACAGAGCTGTTACTATTGAAGTGCCCCACAAGGTACTTTTCTCTCTTTTCAATTTTTAACCAAAACCTAGATTTGATTATTACTAATGACTTTTTTCTTTTTTTCTCTCTCATAAGGGATTTATTTTATTTTTTATAATTTATTTTTTATTTCTTCAAATTACATCTCAATCACAATCCCCTCCCTACTCCCCCCTCCTGTCCCACCCTTCCACCCTCTTCCCCCTCAACCCCCCCATCCTCTACCCTTTTTTTTTTAGTTTAAGGTATATCTTTTTATCTTTCCCCCCGCCAACAGCTCCCCCTTTCAGTCCAACAAATGGTTCTTTCTCTAATAACAATAAATACAATACAAAACAACAGAAATAAATAGGCCCCAATTATGAGAGGTATATGGCTTAGCATATATTCCCAATATCCAGTCCACATGTATTTGGCACCTGACTTTAACATTCTACTATCTAACCATCTCCATGAGTTTAAAGTTCTATATCTAACTCAGCTTTCATACTAACTTGCCTCACAATTTTAAAAATGTCTTCTTAGATCCAGAACACCCTCTTGATTCCTAAACAACTCAAAATTTAACTATGAGACTCTAGCTATCTATTCTTCAACCACCTCAGAGACCTGAGAGGGATAAATATATATGATTATATAGGAAGTGCAGGGCCCGCAGCTTCCAAAACTTAGAAATGACATACCAGTGGCTGCCTGGACAGTTCCCATTTTCTCTCCATACATTACAGCATCAACCAGCCATGGCAGGTCCTCTTAGCTGGTCACTGAACTAGACAAAGGCTGACCACCATTTTTACCTAAGAAGCTTTAGAGACTCTTCAGGGAATAAGGGCTATTCTAAGAAGGACATTTGCCTGAAAGATGGAAATATTGCCCTAGGTACACTAGAAAAATAACCAATTTGTCTCCATCTCCCTCCCTTCCTTTCTTCTGACTTTGGAAACCCTAGGAGGGTGATATAATATCTGTAGCTAGGACAGCCATTTTACAACAATGAAGAGACAAACCTGAGAATGAGAACACCAATATGTTGAACCAAGGGCTAAGTAGAGGAGGGTAGAAAGTTGTAAAACCCCTTAGTCTCTAATAGTACCACTAATTTCCTGAAACTTCCCTGGGATCATTAGCCTCTTTAAGCTGTTAAAATTAAAAAAGTGATGCTTAGTGGGCATTATCAGGTTTTCTATTACTTGTGGTTGAAAGAGTCAAATTGATCCTATCTAAAGTAACACACAAGGCTGGAGGGATGGCTCAGCGGTTAAGAGCAGTGGCTGCTCTTCCAAAGGACCCGCGTTCAAATCCCAGCACCGATATGGCAGTTCGAAACTGTCTATAATGGCTGGGTGTGGTGACACACACCTGTAATCCCTGCAGTTGGGAGGCAGAGGCAGGAGGATATCTGTGAGTTCAAGGCCAGCCTGGTCTACACAGGGAGTTCTAGGACAGCCAAGAATACACAGAGAAAACCCTGCCTCGGAAAAACCAAAATAAAATAAAATAAAATAAAATAAAGTAACACACAAGTCTTTTTCTATATTTCATTTATTTTCCTCACATCCATTAGACTTCATATGACAGTGATATGTTCTAAAAAAAAAAAGCATTACAACTTCATAATTGTGTTAATACCACAGTGTACAGTCACATGGACCTAGACTGATGCAGGCCAGTCTCTCCATGTGGAATATTTTCTTTTTTTAAATGTTTATCTATTAATTCAAGTGCATCTCCATCACATCCTCCTCCCTCCACTTTTCCAGGTCCCACCCTCTACCCTCTCTCCCACCTATCCCACTCCTCCGGTATGGGGTGCCTCCACATATCAACCCCCCTCAGTTTATCAGTCACATGAGGGCTAAGAGCTTCGTCTTGCACAGAGGACCTACATGGCAGATCCACTAGAGTGAAGTGTCCACTAACATGTAGCAAAGTCCATGCTCCTGCTCCCCTGGGTCTGTTGAGTGTAGAGTAGCCATCCTGTACTATATGGCTAAAATCCAGTTATAAGGGAATACATGTCATGTGTGTCTTTCTGGGTCTGGGTTAGCTCACTCAAGGTGAGCTTTTCTAGTTCCATCCATTTGCTTGCATATTGCATAATTTCCTAATGCTGGCAAGAGATGTGGTCAATACATATGTAACTATCCTATTGTAACAAGGTAGCTTTTATTATTTCTGTTTTATTATTCACTCTAATTGTTTTACTCTACTCAACACCTCTACCTCCTTTCCAACCCTTGTTCCTTCCAATCCCCAAACATTAAGTGGGAAAGAAAGAATGCTAAAGGGAAAAAAGGATGGAGTTCTCTTTGAGCTATTTCCTGCTGATTAGAGTCTTTGGGTTCTTTGGGGGCAATACCAAACTCAGTAGTCACAATATCCAGCAAATCAGCAAACCAGGAAACACCAGCATGAAGAACCAACAGCAGTTTGCTGGAGCACCTGCAGCAGGGAGAGTAGAAACCTTCTTCTTCTTTGTAGCCCGTCTCTCCCCAGGGCTCTATGCCCCTAAACCCTCAGAGTTCATGTGCTGCAGGTGGCTAAGCCACACCCCTGCTAGCTCATGAGGCACATATTGATTACATCTGGGGACTAACTTCATGAAGCAGCCCCACACCTGGGATTAAACAAAAACATTCTCATAACTGTTTTTTTTTTCAATAAACAAAACTCTTACCACATCCTATAGTATTTTTTAAGTATAAGGAATATATTCTAAATAATAAAAATAATAGCATTATAAATGTGAGAGCTGACATTTAGACATTAAGATAGTTGTTTCCTGGACTAATGAGATGGTTAGGTCAGTAAATGGTGTATGAAGACCTAAATAAAATGCTAGTAGTGGTGGAACATACCCAAATCCAAGTTCTGGGGAGGCAGAGTCAGGAGGCTCTCTGAGCTTGTCGGCCCACCAGTCTAGTGACCCTGTCTCAAAATAGTAAGGTGGAGAAGTGAAACCTGACATTGAATTCTGAACACAAAAAGCACATACACATACATGCACTATTAATCCTGAGATTCACCAGAGAAAAACAAATCCCACAATTTTGAACCAAATGTGAAGCAAGCTTTAATTAAATACTGACCAGGACCAGCTTTGGTCAGGACCACTCCCTGTAATTCCCAGCTGAGTGGTGAGAAGACACATGTTGTAGGGGCTATTTAAGGATAAACCCACACACCACCATATTTTCCAACATGGGTTTTTTTTTTCCAAGACACACAATTCCTAGCATTCTAGGAAGTTATATGGTCCTTGGACAGGCGAGGCTTACAGGTTAACTTTTGGGTCTTAAACACACACACATGTATTTACCAATCCTAGCACTTAAGAGGGAGCTGGAAGCACAAGGCCCATTGTCAGCCACATAGTAAGTCTCAGGCTAGTGTGGACCACATGTGATTCAGAAAGAGAAAAGAAAGGGGTCTGCTGTCCACAGCTGCGAGTGCTAACCTTTCATACAACCAGCCTGCAGTAGAATATTTAGAGCCTCACTGCCACAAACACATAAGCATTGTGCCAGGCTACTTAACAAAAGCTACATCTCTAGATCACAGAACACTTTCATCTCTGTTATAATCATACAGGTCCATGGTCCATATGCTGTCTGTTACTGAGCAAATTGTCATTCTCAGGCATCTAGTAGTGATTTGATGAGTGACCTATGCTGTCTAGCCGTTTCTTCCACAACCATTTGTGTTGGTCATCTTTACACCACTGTGACAAATGACTTGTCTCGATCAATGCTTAGGAGGAAAGGTTGGTTCACAGCTTTACAGGTTTCAATCCATGAGCAGTTGGCCCTTTAATTTTGGCCCCTGTGCAAAGAAAGAAAAACATCATCGTGAGAGCATGCGAAGGAAGCTGCTCTGACCTTAGCCAGACAGAAGACAGAGAAAGACAGACCAGAATCTCAATACTCCATTTTAGTTAAGGTTACTAGTGCTGTGATGAAAACTTTGACCAAAGCAACTTGGGGGTAAAAAGGGTTCCTTTCACTCAAAGTTCCACAAAACAGTTAATCATCAAAAGCAGTGGGGTAGGAACTCAAACAGGACAGGAACCTGGAGGCAAAAGTTGATGCAGAGGCCATGGAGGGGTGCTGCTTACTGGCTTGCTCGTCATAGCTTGCTCAGCCTGCTTTTTATTCTTTTCTTTTGTAAAATTTTTAGTTGATTCTTTGTGAGTTTCACATCATGTACCCCAATCCTGCTTATCCCTTCATATCTGCCCTTACAACCTCTTCCTCTCCCCACCAAAAAAATCCATCTTGTCATGGAAACTGTCGTGTGTCACATTGCATCACACCATACACTCTTTGGTCCACGTATCTTTACTTGCAAATGTTCATTGCAATGTGTCAATGGTCTGCTTTGGGGCCTCTGGCTCCTACTACACTGTCAGTACTGGATCCTCACTGGGACTCCTCTAGAACATCCTTTTGATGCCCTGTGTTATGGAGATCCTGCAGCTTTGGATCTGCAGGACCAGCCCCTTCACACGCTCTGGCAGTTGATAGATGGGGTAGATGTTGGAGTGAACCAACTCATAGCCCTGGATGGTATCTGGGTTGGTTAACTCACCAGCTTTCTTGCATCCTCAACAACAGGGCAAGCTCTCTAGCATTGTCCCAGCTGCCACACCCAGTGTCACAGCTGGCAAGGGGCAGGCCAGCTCACCTGTGCCCAAACCACTAGAGCCAGTTCTACTGTACTGCCCTGGCAAGCTGCAGGGCACACTCTCCCAAGCCTGTAGCTGGTGAGGGGGAGGGAGAGCTCATCTGCCCACCACAGGTGCCCAGCGGGGAGGAGAGGGGAGAATAACTGTATACAATCTAGAACCAGCAGCCCAGTGATGGCTCCACCCACAATGGGCTGGGCTCTCCTCATCAATCATTAGTTTAAAAAATACCCTATGGGCTTGCCTATAACCAGATCTTATAGAAGCATTTTCTTAATTGAGGTTTCCTCTTCTCAGATGACTTAACTTGTGTCATGATGACATAAAACTATCCAGCACAACCCCTTCCAAGGTAATCTTCCCAGTAGCATGCCAACCTGTCACTAGGTCCCAAGTCCCAAGTTCCACTACCTTCCCATGGTGCCACCAGTCAACAAGCCTGCAATGCATCATGGGTCCTTGGGAGACGATTGTGCAAATTAGAACATCCCTTCATCTAAGATGCATTTTATGAGCTCTCTGAACTAGTGAATCTGGTCAGTTTCAAGAACTTCCTTGGGCTTCTGAGTTTTTTCCTTCCTGAGTTTTAATGACCCTCCTTTTTGGGTTTTCATGAATCATCCAGCTTCGCTGCAGGATAGAAAGTTTCATCTCTGTTTAGAACATCCTGAGTCCCCAAGAGTTTCCCTCCAAGATGAAATGCATCAATTCAAAGGGACTCATGCTTTTCTCAACCAGCTTAGTATCAAACTTCATTCATCCTGAGGAACCTGGAAGGACCAGCCTTTCTGTTTACAGATGGTAAGGCTCACAACTGCCCTGCCAGTGACTTCCTACCCTCTGAGCAGCTGACAGTGACTGCTGCCATATGGATGCATCTAGAAACTTCTGGGAATCTTTCTGAGACTCCCAGCACCAACAGTTTCTCCACCTAGACATCAACAGTCTCAGCATCAGATCCAGCTTCTGTGAGGCTCATTATCCTGAACTGTCACACCCTGCTGGCTTCTTTCAACTTCTTTATCCAAACTTATGACTAGCCATAGGCTTACTTAGTTGAGAGTTATCAAAATACCTTATACTTGCCCTGCCCCTAAGAAAAATAGAAGTCATCCATACAAAAGGCATTTGGGATGAATTTGTTGGGAACAAGCAAGAGAAACTTATTCTAAGCTCTACTATTTCATTTTCAGACTCCATTTAATCATAGGGAAAAATTAAATTCAAGGTCTCAGGCTCTAGGGAGCTGGAGAATTCCCAATAACTGACCAGCTTCTGTTGTAAGGAGACAGTTGTCTGAGTCCAGCCATCTCAAGGACAACATCTCCATCTTGCTGGCAGAGCCAAACAATTCATGTTCCCAGGCCCAGGAATGCATTCCTAGCCCACTTCTCCAAATATTTTCTGTCAACTGGCAAAGAATATAGAAATTGCTGTTATCTAAGCCAAGATACATAAGTTATAAAAATACATAACCAATTGCCTGTAATGTCCTAAATTAACTACATACAGCTTACCTGCTCCTTTGACCCCTTATCACTCTGAGCTCCAGACCAAATGTCTAGGAGGATGAATTAAGGACCTTGAGGTCAGATATTCCGGATCAGGCCCGGTCTCCAGCGGGTAATCTCTTGCCTAGCCCATAATGATGAAATTCAATTGGATAGCACTTCAGTTCACTCCAGCCCCTTCCCTCCTCGCTCTGTGTTCCCATTCTTTGAAAATGTTGTACAATCTCCCTTCAGATCCTGAATTGGCCGCCTCTCTGATCTCAGAAAATAAAGTTTTCATTTTAAGCTGTATCTGTGGTGAGAGTTCTCTGCTTCCACCCCAAACACAACAAGTTTAAGGCCACAGTTTCTTCTACTCTACTTGAAAAACATAATTTCAAAATGCATTGGCTTCTACCCACTCCCTTCTGCTTCCCAAGTGAGGGTGGTATGAGGGCGGGAAGAAGTTAAGTAAAAACTGATATGGGAAAGGAGGTTTCTGTGAACCTTTTGAATTTTCAAAGGTAAAAGGAATTAAGGAATTCTTGAAATAAGATCTTGAGAGGCTGGAGAGATGACAGTGCACAACTTTTACAGAGGACCAGAGTTCATTTCCACCATCAATGGTAGATTGGTCACAAGGGCCTAAAACTCCATCCAGCTCGAGGGTGTTTGGTACCCACTTCTGGCTCCATGAATAACTGCAAATAACCCACATAGACACACATGCATACATATAATTAAAACTTAAAAATTTTAAAAGTAATCTCTCTTTTCATCCTTCCCTCATACAGTGCATTCTGACCACAGCCTCCCCTTCCCTCACTCTTCCCAGTTCCACCCCCACCCCCTCCCTTCCAGATCACGCTTTCCATCTCTCCTCACTTAATAACTTTATATTGTTCATTCCAGTCAATCAGTCAATCCAGTCTTCAAAATTTTAAAGGTAACTTGATAAGATGAAATATATTTTGCTTTACACATGAGAGCAGTATTTCTTGACTGCCAAAAAAAAAAACAATAAAATAAAAACATTGGAACAAGGGGGCTGCAATCTGGATGTAAAATGAATTAAATAAATAAATAAGTAAATAAATAGTTGGACTATGGGTCTAAACAGAGTTCACAAAAGAATAAAAATGACTACAAAATATCACAAAAAAATGTTTTAGAAAAATCCATCCTTCAGTGTCAAGGGAGATATTTCAGTAAGAACATAAGGACTCAAATTCAGTCCCCAGAATCCATGTAAATAGTGGCATGCACCTGTCAGAACCCATGCCAGCACAGTGGCATGCACTTCTGATTAGGATTCAAGCAGTGAGGAGGTAGAGACAAGAGGATGCCAGCAGCCTGCTGGCCAGCATAATCCAATCAGCAAGCTCCCAGTTCAGGGAGAGAATCTACCTCAAAAAAATTAAGTGAAAAGTAATGGAGAAAGCCCCCAACCTCAAACTCTAGCTACACACACACACACACACACACACACACACACACACACACACACACAAATTATTTTTAAGAAAAACTCATTGATGTGCAAAGCTAGGTCCATTAAAGCTACTATAAATAGTAGGAGTCAACTTCACCTTCAGAGACAGAAAGTTCTAGAAGATAGAAGTCAGAAGGAAAAAGCTACAGCAAGGCGTTGTAGGCTTTGGAAACTGGGCAACTGGCTGGTGTTGGGCAGAGTTTATGGCACACAATTTGATGAGGGTCTTGGCCAAATCTCAATGAACAAGCTATTTCTCTTGATAAAACTCGTTTGTTTTTTTGTCTGTCTGTCTACCCATTTGTCTGTTTGTTTGTTTTGATCTTCCAGGAGCAAATACTTTCTAGAGAGCAAATGGCTTGGCTCTTTTCCTAGCTTTGTTTCTTATTACAACCAGTAAGGACACTTGGTCTCAGGACACACAAGCATCAGAATGAAAACCTCCTGACGTTCTAAACCTCACCTCAGGTTCAGGTTGCATTCCCTCTCCTTTGCCTGCTACCACCCACCTTTCGTCATTTAAGAAGAAGTCAGTAATTTCTTTTACAACTTTGTCACCAAATAGCATTTTAGGCTTACATATGATCACCAGGGAAACATCAGTTTTTTATTATAGTGTGCGCCTCTGCCCCAGACTTTACCAACAGGCTAATTTTAAGACTCTAGTCGTTGGGCTGTGGTGGTGTGGTTCATTATCTTAGCGCAGAGTGTTTCCTATTCAACATTATCACCAGTCTTCCTGCAGGCCACCTCCTTTTCTTTATCAAAAGATGTATTCTTCCAGCTCATTTCTTGTGATTTTCAACATTTATCTGCCACTCTCAATCCATATCCAGTGACACCTCCCAGTATCTTTATTCTATTTATGATGCTGGGATCCTTTGTATTTTAACTGAGGCAAAAGCTTTTCAGGAGTGAGTCACATTTCTGGACTATGGTTATCTCTCTGTAAAACTAAACAATAGCCTGTTTTAGTCTAAAGAAGAGTTACAACCAATAATTTTTATTACACCATCAACCAAGGGCCAAAGTGGGTGACTATAAGATACCGTGTATATATATATATATGTACACACATATACATCAAGTATACTTAAATGCACATATAGTAAAATTAGGGTTACACTAGCTCTTAAAACTCAGTTTTCTAATTTTCCGTCTGAATAAACATACCCAAAGGTGTGATAAAATCTATTGAGAGGGTGAACACAAGGCCAAGTTAGAAGCCAAGTCTCAAAATTTATCTCCCTATCCAGTGGTAAATGAACTCACTGTAAGGAATGAAGCTTCTGGCTTCTGTTACTTTGTCAATACTGGTACCTCACTGGGACTCCCTCAGCTATCCTATTATTGCCCTATATCATGGAGATCCTGTAGTTTTGGGGCTATACAACTGGCCTCGCCATACACTCCAGCAGTCTCTGAGTATCTTGGCTTGTCTCCGGAGTGGTCTCAATAGTACTATGCCCCACTTGTGCATTGCACATTATGCTACCTGTCAGGGATCATCTCCAGCACGGTCTGACCCCCAGGCTTTCGTGACACCAGACTGGTGTTCATCTCAGACTAGCTTCCTGTCCAGGCCCCGTGTTACCAATCTGGTGGTTGTCTCAGGCTCACTCCTTGCCCAGATCTCCTGAGTGGCCATCTGCCTGGGGTTTGTGATGCCAGGCAGGGTTCTTCTAGTCTCTGGCTTGCTTCCTGTCCTGTCCTGTCCTGGGAGCGCATCAGGGCTTGCCTAGTGTTGGACTAGTAGTCATCACGGGCTATCTTCTATCAGTGAGGGGGCATAGTGCCAAACTGATGATGGTCTCAGGCTTGCTTTTTTCATGAAATATTAGGCTACTAATCATTCAGATATTCATAGGTCAGAACACTGAATATAGACTTAGCCTCTCTCCTCTCTGCCACCAAATTGTGCACATGTGACACAGCAACCACATCTGCAATGCCCCTAGGGGAAATAGAACTCAATTTTCTAAGAGGTAAACTTACTCCTGTTCTTCCCTGTGGTGTAGCGTTTTCTTCAAATTAAAGCACTCCTTCCTGAAGAGAGGAGGGCAACTCATAAGACTCAGAAGTAAACACAACCCAGAAAGCTCCTGAAACTTACAAGATACAAAAGGCTCATCCTCAGTTGTACAAGTTGTCAGCACTGCTGGAGAGAACAGACTCTCAGACCACCAAAGCAGCCTGCAGGTTATGCAGGGATGATGTGGCTTCCATGAAATCGCCATCCATAAAGGCTTGGGACTTTGGAGTGATGAAATTGTTTCAAGGCCACCCACATTCTTGTAAGTAAGCCCAACAAAATCATTGTCTTGCAAAGTTGGGCTTGAGTGGAATCATTACTTTTGTCTGTCATTGTTGGTGCCCTTTCTGGGGAGAATAGACACTTGTCTGTTAGAGTAATCTGAAAGCTACTTGTATTTTGTTGCTAATTACTGGTCCCAGAATCTGGTGGCTGCCCTTTGTTGTGTGAACCTTGCTCTACCTAATTTGGAGCTGACTGGTTGAATAAAATGATGGAGCCTGGATTGGGTAGAAGAGAGGTAGGTGTGGAAAAGCTTGGCAGGCTTTTGGAGCAGAGAGGATCACAGGATGAGAAGCCAGGAGGCGGAAAGGAGATGACACGCCATGGGTTAGAGAGATGAACATCATTACATATGGCCTGGAAGATCGGCATAGAGTGGAGAATAACAGCCCAAAGGGACGTATGTATATATGGGGCTTTATTTGGGGAATAGAATTAAGAGCTGGGCTAAGATTACACTATCCAGGCTAAGGCCTGTTGAAGTCCATCAGGTGTCTTTGTGATTATGTATAAATGGGCTAAGGGATGACTCCATCACCCTAGTAATCGTAAGTATCAATTGTAGATACTGAGTATTTCTTACAACACTTGTCCACATCTCTCCAGGAAAAGTAAAAGTTAACCCATAAATCACTTACCTGTGGAAATCACTTCTTTTTCCTCTGTAAATGGGGAAGACGGCAGACATCATTATTTGTTCATCAATTTTCGTTAAACTCTTTTTTTATTATGATTTCTGAGCCCTGACATCCTTTCAGGACAGGAAAGTTCTCCATGAAAATGTGCATCTTCCTACAAACCTGTACAATAAGGCCAGGATTATAACCAAGCTGTGACAGTGCAGAAGGAATTTTAGGAGGAAATCAGTATTTTATCACTAAATAAAGTAGGATCCAAAAAGCAGGTAATT
This sequence comes from Lophiomys imhausi, assembly GCA_907164525.1. Taxonomy (NCBI): domain Eukaryota; kingdom Metazoa; phylum Chordata; class Mammalia; order Rodentia; family Muridae; genus Lophiomys; species Lophiomys imhausi. The sequence continues at coordinate 1,476,504 of CAJQZJ010032225.1, forward strand.
GTCCTGGCCGGAGTAAGTATTCTAAATGCAGGTGCTTGTGTTCCTCCTTCTGTCAGACTAAGGAAACAGTTGAACCCAAAGAACTGGAATTTCCCCAGGTGTCCCATGCTGGGAAAGGGAAAAGCTGTGGTCCTATGCTAGTCACAAGGGGACTTGTCTCCAGAGAGGATTTCACAGAGTTCTGACAACTTGGCAGAACATTTTGCTGGAGAGAATGGAACCCAGACAAGAGTGATGGATGTGGCCTTCACATAAGTAAGCCTTCTGTGTAAACCTAAACCTTATGTCAGGACCCTAAATAGAGACTTGGGATCATTGAACCTTTTTTGTTCATCTTCCCAACATGGTCACATTGAATACATCTTTCTCAGCTTTCCATTATAATTTGTCTCTTTAATCAGCATATTGAGGGTGGATCCCTGATTCTAGCTTAGGACTGCCAGGGCTCAGTCCTTGATCCTACAAAATAAGAACAAGAATCCTTGGGAGGCATGCATCTTTGCTACTTACCCCTTGTCCTTTTATATCTGGGATGGAGATACAGTATCACTTGGGTATGCTGCTTCCAAAATTCAGGTGTTGACGCGTGAAGATATTGAAATGTGATGTGAGGCCTATAAAAGTGGTTAGGCAGTGATCTTTTCTGGGCACTATTAAGACTCCTACAAAAGAGACTGTGTATCAGCTGGGGACTCGTCTCAGTGGTTCAGATCACATGCTATTTTTGCAGAGTACCTAAGCACCCAGATTTGGACTCACAATCACCTGTAGCCCCATCGCCATGGGATCTGATGGTCTCTTCTGAACTCCATGGGCACTGTACTCATATGCATATACAGAGAGAGAGAGAGAGAGAGAGAGAGAGAGAGAGAGATCCACATACACATAAATTAAAATAAGATCTTATCTTAGAGAGATTATATGCAGTATTCGGCAGTTTATTCCTCTCTGATCTTCCCCTTCAGGTACTTTAATCTTTGACTTCTAGTCTCATATGGGAGAAAGAAAATTTTGTTCTTCACAAATTATCTAGATGCCTGTGTTCTGTTATGGCAGCATAAAGTAGACTGTACCCTGGCATACCATAAGTCCTTGGTAAGCATCAGCTAGCTATTATTGCTATTGCTTTATTGTTTCCATTGTTAGCAGTACTACTGGGCTTCTTCCACTACTAGGTACTGCTAGGATAGCTTGGAGTATGCATGTCATGAAGAAGAGAAGCAGGACAGAAGGATAACTGAGAGACTTGGTAGAGAATAGACAGGGCATGTTGGGTATGGTAAGATTCCCAGCTTGAAGGATTTCTACTTCACAGCAAAAAAAAAATAATAATAATAATTATTTAATTAAAAAACAAAACTCATCCTAAAGAAAGACAAAAGTCAAGAAAAGCTCCAACACTGAAAGGAGAAACTGTAGGGGGAAATAAGATATACCTTAAACTTAAAAGAAAAAAAAAGGGAAGAGGATGGGGGGTTGAGGGTGGAAGGGTGGGACTGGAGGGGGAATAGGGAGGGGACTGCAATTGAGATGTAACTTGAAGAAATAAAAAATAAAGGAAAAAAATAAAAAAGAAAAGAAATCTACTCTATGCCACTATTCTGAAGCCAACTCAAAGGTCCTTTCTTGGTACCTCCACACGCATTGCACCCTCACACCAACTTCGAGTGCTTCCTCTCACCATCCCAAATACAGTGGACCTAGTGTCTCCATAGCTGGCTCCAGTCATACAATGTCATGTTGTGCACATTTCTGCCTTCAGAGAAAACATTAAGAAACTGGACATTCACTGACTATGCCCCCAAGATGTTTAGTTAACTTTCCTGAACCTCCAGAACTATACACCACCTTGGATCTATGTATCACTGTTTAGTAGATTACTTAGGAAAACTAACTGTTAATAATTTGACAAAGTCCTTGACAAGATCCAGCAACTGCGAAGCTCAGAAAACTCACTAACCCAGAGCTCATGCAGACAACTTCTGCTTCTCAGAGAGTTTGACTTACAGGTTGGCTTGCAATGCACCAGGTGGCTGATGTGCCTCAGTTTTATGGTTTGCAAAATAGAGGTAACAATGACAATGCTGTCATACTAGGGCTCAGTCTAAGATGAATTCTCTTCTATCCTCCCTCTAAGAGATAGACAGCACAGTGGCAGGTGTCATGTGTCAAAAGTTTTGCACAGATGATTTCAGTTTTATGAATGAATACTTATAGATTGGACGCTAAAGAATAATTTTAATAAGCTTGTGTTCAGATAGTGAAAGTGGGATGGGGACGTTCTACCTTGTTCTCTTCTCTATTCCCCTAAGACTATCCCTTTACCTATGTAATAAAACCCCTGCAGAGGCACAGGACATCAGGGAATAAGTGTCTGTGGTGTGAGATACATATTATGTGCCAACAGACATTTTTAAATTGTTCAATGGTCATAAGAGTGAATGAAAGAATAGAAGTGTAACCACTTGTATAACCACTTTGGGAAATAAGACGGTGAAATCTTAGAAAACTGGGAATAGTTCAACCACAAGATCCAGCTATACCAACGCTGGGCATATATCCAAAGATTCTTCACCAAACTGCAAGGACATTGGCTCAACTATGTTGAAAGCAGGGAACTGCATCCATGTGGGACACAGACGCACAGCAGGCAAAACACCCACACCAAAAAATGAAATAAATAGATCTCGTGGGAGGTGAGTGCGAGGTGGGGCAGGGGCATGAAACGACACACCAAATGGATAGTCAAGGTCAACAATACCTATACAAGCCATTTCCCAATAGGCTTACCAGGTCATTGTTTCTGTTGTGTGATTATCACTGATCATGTGTTGCAAGAAAAAAGGACTCATAGTTCTGTGTCATTAAAGTTTTCACATTCCCTTAACTAATGCTTTATTTCATGAGAGGCTATAGAGAAAAACATGTATTTGTCTCCATAATTTGGTTCACATAATCATTTCATGAAAGTGTGTATATACAGCACAATATTTTACGGATAACTAAATAGATGACTGCATGGATAAAGTACGGATACTGATTCCATCATAAAGGATGGATCCACGGAGTAAGCCATGCTATCATATCAAGGACACAATCTCCCTGTGGAAGAGTGTGACACTACACCTGGCTCAAGAAGATGGTCTTAAGAGAGAAGAGTTGGAATTTGCTTTTTGATTGATAAAAAATTTGCAGTCATTTTTCTCAAAAGTCCTTTAAAAGAACAGTCAATTCATACAGTGAATAACCTTAGCAAAATATCAAATATAATAACAAAGAATAAATAACAACAGAAAAAAAAAAAGAAAAAAGAAAAGCTCCAACAAGGACAATACATCCAGGGAAGGGGGGTGTTATTTAATCACTATAGTGTCCTCTGATCTCAATTTCCCTTCCCTGCCTCCCTGTGGATGTGAATGAGTGTGCTCTACAGTAGGAAGTTATCGTTCCTACTAGGGTGAACTCATTGTCTGGGAATCATAGGGATGGCCTACTCATGGCCTGTGCAGACTGAGATATCTTAAATGTGACTTATCTCACTTAGTGTGAGGCCGAGTGAGTAGCTCAGTTGGTAGAATGCTTGCTTAGCATGCTGCAGCCTGGGGTTCAATTCTCAGTACCAGACAAACAAGAATGGGAGACCCCGATTTATAATCCCAGAATCTAAGACATGGAGGCAGATGTATCAGAAGTCCAAGGTCATCCTCAGCTACATTGTAAGTTTGTGGCCAGCCTGGGCTATGTGAGACTGTATCTCAAAAAAAAAAAAATACAAAAAGAGATAGAACATGTAGTGGTAATGCCTGTAATCCTGGCACTCGAGAGGCTAACGCTACCGACGAGGGGAGCATAATTGGTTCAAGCTATTTGGATACTCATTTGGTGAAATGAAATCACACTAGAAATGTAGGTGGCGAACTAAAACAAATGTACATTATTTTATTTTTTCTGTTTCTCGCTTCCCTCCATAGGACTGTTGATTATCTTGGCAAGAGTGAAGAAACAATCCCATTTACATCGGAACACTGTTCTCTGGGCCGGGACAAAAACAAACATAACAAAAGTAACTGAAGAAAGGAAGGATTGATTTGGACTCATGGTGGGAGGGTACAGGCCATCATGGCGGGGAAGGCATGGCTACAATACTGCATATGCAACCAGGAAGCAGACAAATGAATGCCGCTGTTCAACTCGCTAGCTCCATTGTATTCCTCCTAGGACCCTACTCAGTGGGATGTTGCTGTTCGTATTTAGGGGGAGGTTTCCCTCCACTCTTAGTCATCTCTAGAAACAGCGCCACATGCATGCCAGAGGTGCATCTGCTAAGTAGTTCCAAGTCCCTTCAAGTCAACACTGAAGATGAGTTATCACAACATCTCAGGACCATCCCCGAAGATCTTAGTTTCTGGTTGGACACCCTGTGTAAGCTCTGGGCCAATGGCAGCTGCTGTCTGCGGGAGCTTTCACTTTTCCCAGCTGTGTACTTCAGCTGACTGGTTGTGGGGGGGCCGTGTGACGCCATCTCGCCTTTCTGCTTCCTCCTACACAGCACACGGCACATCTAAAGTCACGCAGAATGTGCATGCGATCTCTGGGGTCGATCTGTTTTTTTACTTCTGTGCCTATGACATTACCACAAGATGGACACTTCAGTGTCCTATAGGGTTTGGGGGTGTGGGGTAACTTGCTCTTTTTCTTTCCCTTTGAGACTGGGCTACAGCTCGGTATGCAGAGCAGTCCGGCCTGGAACTCATTTGGCCTCTGCCTCCCAAGTGCTAAGTCCTCTTGGAAAGGAAACTTGTTTCCTAGTTAGAGTTAAATCAGCAAATAAATCTATTTCTTCTTCCACTGTCCTGGTACCACAGTGTCGGCAAGCAGCACTCCCAGGGCTGTGTATGCTTAGTGGATTATTGAAGGTTCCCAAGAGGAAACAGGAGATGCCAAGAAGACACAGCATGCCATATTGTGAGGTTGGTACATGAGGAACTGTAAAAGAAGTTTATTTTTCTCTTGATTGGTGTAGAAGTGGCAAAACATGACAGAACAGAGAACCCAGAATGGCACTGAAGGCACCTAGACACCATCAACAGGCAACTGGACCAACAGAACAGTCAGAAAGCTCTGTGGCTGCTATGGGACCTGAGTATTTTCCCAAACCTCGGGGCCCTTTGTCTGCCCTCCCCACTCCACCCCAGTGGAAGCACAGCAAGAAGAAATGGCTTTAAATTGTAGCAGGGATTTTCCTTCGTACACCTTGATGGTAAAAGAAATGACATGATTTGAGTGACTTACAGACTACTAACTTTAAGAGCCAGTTTTCAAAGCCCTCTAGCAGTGGAATGTTTGCCTGGGGAGGTGGTCAGGCTGAGAGAACGAAATGCCTTGTGTCCAGGTTCTGCATAAACTCTGTAGATGGAGCCCTTCATGGCCTTAGGCCAAAGCACTAGTTCCCGCAAGTCGAACCAAACATCATTGAGCCTTGACTGCCATCTAGCGTTCATTTAATTTCCTTTCAGATACTGAGCAGGACTTGGGGGGGGGGGGTCTGTGTCTTTGCTGAGAAGCCATGACAATCATTTGAGTTTACAAAGATGTGCACTACAAGATAAAGAATGTCCCCTAAGGAAGAATTGTAGGAGTCAGAAGGGTCAAGGACACCACAAGAAAACCCACAGAATCAACTAACCTGGGCCCATAGGGGCTCATATACACTGAACTGACAACCAGGGAGTCTGCATGAGCCTGACCTAGGTCCTCTGCGCATATGTTACAGTTGTGGAAGCAGGGGGCTGTCTCTGACTCTGTATTCTACTTTTGGGACCCCTTTACTCCTCCGGGGCTGCCTAGTCCAGCATTAATATGAGGGAGACACTTAGTCTTATTGCGACTTGAAATCCTATGGCATGGCTGGCTGATCTCCATCCAGGCTGGCCCTTTTCTGAAGAGAAATGGAGGAGGAGTGGATGTGAGGGGAGGGAGGGAGGAACTGGGAAGAGAGGAGGGAGGGGAAATTGTGATCAGGATGTAAAATAAATAAAAAAATTTTAAATTCTTTTTTGGATTTTTCAACACAGTGTTCCTCTGTGTATCCCTGGCTGTCCTGGAACTTACTCTGTAGACCAGGCTGGCTTTGAACTCACAGAGATCTGCCTGCCACTGGCTCCCAAGTGATGAGATTAAAGGCATGCACCACTATGCCTGGTAATTACAGACAGCTGTGAACTGTCATATGGGTGCTGGGATTTGAACCTAGGTCCTTTGGAAGAACAGCCAGTGCTCTTGACCACTGAGCCATCTCTCCAGCCCAATATAATTAAATTCAAAAAACAAGAATGACCCCATAATACTCTGTGTGTGAGCATGCCATGCAGTTATTGAAACAGACTATGAGGCTATGTCAAATCATCCTGATAAATTATGGAGGTTCTCTTACCAGGGGAAGAATTTGATGCTCAGAGTTTGTAAAGGATCATAAAGAGCAAATTGGAAGTAGAAGAAATCTGGACTCCCCATTCTGCTTCCCTTCCTATTCATTATCCACGCCGAGGGGTGTCAATAACATGCCTGACCAGGAGCACAGGTTTCAAAGCCAGCTCAGGGCTCAGAGCTACTGGAGTTCCATTCATTGTTAGCTGTGTGGCCTTGGCCAAGCCACTTAACTTCTCTGGGCCTGTTTCATTAGCCCTGCTTTAAACACACTTCCTCCTTACTTGTGGTGCAGTAAAGTTTTCAGTTGTTGAGGGATCAGCTGTGCCTTGGTGTTCCACATTTGCTTTGTTTCCCTCCTGGGACATAAGAGATTTTAACAGAGGCTTTTGTAGGACTTTGTTATTTTGTTTTTTGTTATTTTGTTATTCATCTGCACATTAATATACACATTTATAAAGATACTTCAATCTGATGACCCACTGTGGAATGGGGCCAGTTATTGGCTGGATAACACAGGAGAGGGAAAAGGCTACAAATTCAGTTTCTCTCAAACATCCTCCCCTTAAATCTCTTATGGTTAATCTCAGTTGTCAATTTGATGAGACCTAGATCACCTTGGAGATGGACCACTGGACAAGCGTAGAGGGAATTATCTTAGGTCAGTAAGATGGGAAGACCAACCCCCTGAGAGATATAACAATCCCTACACTGGAATCCTAGACTGCATGAAAACTAGCCATGACTGTGACAGGCATGTCAGGATATAATGGTGCAATGGTGGCACTTGAATGATGTAACCAACCTCTCTCTAATTGGACTTAAGCGCCACTCAATAGGAGAAAAGCATCCCTGATACTGAAAACCTAGCCAGCTTCCTGGGTCCGAGTGAGGTCATGGTTATTAGAAAAGAATCTACTGGGCCTGAAGTGACGGTTCAGAGCTCTTCCAGAGGAGTGGGGTTCAATTCCCAGCACCACCATGGCAGCTCACGACTGTCTGCAACTCCAGTTTCAGGGGAATCCAACACCCTCATTCAAACATACATGCAAGCAAGACACCAGTGGACATAAAAAAAAATAAACGGGAATAATCAAAAAGGGGTTTTTAAAAGTTTATTTAGCCATTTTGCATTCCAATTGTATATAGGCAACGAATAGTTGCTGGTAGGAGAATTAATCTCTCCCAGCGATGAGCCCCCTTATTTCTTGTCCAGTGCAGAGTGCTCAGCCCTGAAACTATATACATACAAGCAACAAAAAGGGTTTCAGCAAACTGAATATACATTTGTGCAAATGCCTACATACATCCTGTGGTGGTTTGAATGAGAGGCCACCATAGTATCATATATTTGAATGCTTGGTCCCTAGTTGGTACAACTGTTTTGGGTAGGATTGGGAGCTATGGACTTCTTCTTTTCTTCTTCTTCTTCTTCTTCTTCTTCTTCTTCTTCTTCTTCTTCTTTTTGGACAAGGTTTCTCTGTGTATCCTTGACTGTCCTGGACTCACTTTGTAGACCAGGCTGTCCTTGAACTCAGAGAGATCCGCCTGCCTCTGCTCCCAAGTGCTGGGATTAAAGGCCTGTGCCATCACACCTGGCAATTACAGACAACTGTAAACTGCCGTATGAGTGCTGGGATTTGAACCCGGGTCCTTTGAAAGAGCAGCCAGTGCTCTTAATCGCCGAGTCATCTCTCCAGCCCAGCTATGGCCTTCTTGAAGGCAGTGTGTCACTAGAGGTGGGCTTAGAGGTTTCAAAAGCCCGTGTTGGGGCCATTCTGTCTCTCTGACTCTGTCTGTCTGTCTGTCTCCCTTCCTCTCTCTCTAACTTTTGGATCAGGATATAAACTCTCAGCTATTTCTCCAGCAGAATGTCTGCCTATATGACCCCACCATGATCGTCATGAGCTAACCATCTGAAACTGTAAGCAAGCCCCCACAGACATGTAAGTAAGCCCCCAATTAAATGTCTTATTTTATAAGTTGCTCTGGTGATGATATCTCTTCACAGAAATAGAAAAGCAACTAAGATACATACATATATCCTTTCTGGCTCTCAGACTTCAATTTAATAGGGCTTAGAACCTGTGGGATTTCTTTCCATTTGCCATTTCCCTGCTTGATGACAATGGATTTGGGCAAAAGATGCTCATCTGCTATGAAGCCCGGGGAGGCCTCTGTTAAGTCTATATCAAGGACACTCCCTAAATTTCCCCCAATTGTGTTCAGTACGTGTTGTGGTTCCTTTCATTCAAGAGGAAATGCTTTTAAATCTGCTTACTACATTTTGTGTGTATATGATGTGTGTGTGTGTGCACGTATACCATGCATGTAGAGGTCAAAAGACAACGTGCATGAGACAGTTATCCTTTTCATCACGTTGGTCCCAGGGACTGAACTGGAGTCATCAGGCGTGGCTACAGGTACCTGTGCCTATGGGGCCTCTGCAGGCCCTGCACACACAGTACACACACACACACACACACATGCATTCAAAACACCCATACACATAAAATAAAAATACAAAAACCTTTAAAAAATATATTTAAGATAAACATAGATATAGTAAGTGATGTGATGAAGGAAAGAGACTGGGAGGGGAAGCATAGGGGAAGCAAGGTTTCTTAGTTTTGGAAGCTGCTTGCTCTGCACTTTCTGTTTATTCAGATATATTTATCCTTCTCAGGTCTCTGATATGGTTGAAGACTAGATAGTTATAGTCTCACAGTTACCTTTTAAGTTGTTTAGGAATTAAAAGGATGTTCTAGGTCTAAGAAGATATTTTTAGGTTGGTAATGCAAGTTAGGATGGAAACTGAGTTAGGTATAGAACTTTAAACTCATCAAGATAGATAAATAATAGACTATTATTATTAGCTGCCAAATTCATATGGACTAGATATTGGGAATGTATGTTATACCATATAATTTTCATAAATGTGGCCTAATTGTTCTTGTTGTTTTGTACTGTATTTATTGTTATAACAAAAGGAGCCTTTTATTGGAATAAAAGGGGGAGGTGATGAGGGAAAAAGATATACCTTAAATTAAAAAAAAAAAAAGAGGATAGGAGAGAGAGGGGGAAAAGGGAAGGAGGGTGAGACCGGGAGAGGAGGATGGAGGGGGCTGTGATTGAGATGTAACTTGAAGAAATAAATAAATGTTGAAAAAAAAGAGAGAAAGATAAAAGGAGAATTTTATGGAGGGTATAGAGTAAGCAGTTAACAAATTAAACACAAAATAAAAGCACAAGATTTTTTTCAAGTGTGTTAAAAATAAATTAGATAAATGTAAGATTAGTTAATTGTATTATTAAGTTTAACGTGTTTATTTAAATTAATCTCAATTAATAAATTTAAAACTGGAAGAGAGAGCCAAACCAACAGTAGTATAAATTGTAGTGGTATAATACATTGTACAAGGATCATGAAAGGCTGCAAGACTCCAAAAGATCCCAGCTGAGCTACTAAACTCTCAGACTGAAATAGGTAAAGTGCCAGGTAAACACTTCGAAAGGTCACTAGTGAAAATTAGCAATAACCTGAAAAAGGGCACAAAAAAGCACATGTATTCAATCCAGGCCCTGGAGAGGAAAGTCACCAATACAGAAGACAAAGGCAGCAGTATAGGAGAAAATTTCACCAGAGATTGAGAATATTATAAATTTAAAAATAGAAAGAGTAAGATGAGACCCTCAATATTTTTTAAGTAAAAAGCATCAAGACTTGGGCAAGTTGAAGAAAGTATTCAAGGATGGAGGATGAGGTTAATGAAATACTATCTTCAAAAACCAGTAAGAAAAAACATACAAGGTAGCTGGGTGCACGCCTTTAATCCTAGTACTCAGGAGACAGAGGCAGGCAGATTTCTGAATTCAAGGCCACCCTGGCCTACAGAGCTAGTTCCAGGACAGCCAGAGTTACACAGAGGAGAAAAACCATACTAAGTGAGCATGACTACAATATCCAAGCAAAGACCAAGCCTAAGAATGATGATAGGAGGAGCTGATCAACATTCAAAGTATGGAAAATAACACTCAATGAAATTATAGAAAAATTTTTTTACCAAATCCTGAAAAATAGACATTCAAACATAAGTAGTCAAAATTCCAAATGGAAATACATGAAGACTTTCTCCATGAAACATTTCAAAAGAGATATCAATAATAAAAAGTGGACAAGCAATATTAAAAGCTGTAAGGGGAAAATGCCAATGTCCCTACAATGGTAGAAAACATCAGAAAAATATGACATCTACTGTCAGCAACCTGAACACCAGGAAAGCATATAATAATACACTCCAAGGTCTGAAAGCATTAACTGCCAACCAAGGGTACTGCATCCAGCAAAGCTATCTTTTAAAGTTGATGGAAAAATGAGGACATTTAACCACAAGCACAGACTACATGTCTGTGGGGGCAGCCATAGAGATTTAAAGGAATGCCACAAGAACAAATAAATTTCATATGAGTCACAGGTAAAGCAGAGCTAGGAAGTAATTCATTATATCCAACACAGTAAACCAAGAAAACCCTAAAATTAATGAAAGAAAAAAAAATCAAATGGTTCAACCAACCAGAAAAGAACTGAAAAAAATTTAAGATATAGTAAGCATATTTCAATAAAACTTAATGTGTCTTCAACTCACCAATGAGAGACTGACTGACTGAATGAAAAACTAAGTCCAACTTAGTCTGTCTCCCAGAAATACACCTGACTGATAAAGACACCCCACAGACTGGAAGTCAACCCATTAAATGAACGGGAGCTTAATATGAGCTATTCTGGTGTGTGGTAATGTAGACTTCAAACAAAATCAGAAAAGATAAACTTACCAATAAAGAGAGCAATTTGTCAACAATGTACAAGTGGAAGAATATGTGTGCAGTGTTGGGGCTCCTAACTTCATGAACACTAAAAGGCATATAGACAACAGAAAGTATGCAGCTACAGAGAAATGGTGGCAGCTGCAGGAAAACGGAATTGGAAACTGTTATACTAAGTAAAACCAGACTTAAAAAGACATTTTATCTCACATGTAGAATTTAGATTTTTAAATAATGTGCATTTTTGTCTTGCATGTGTGTAGGCTATGAAGCTAGAGTGGGGATGAGAAGAAATGAATCTTGAATATAGTGTAATGGAACAGGTGTGATAAAGAAACAGAAAAGGGAACTATTCAAAGGAAGAGAACCAGCCAGGGGAGGGGTTCTAGAAAGAATGGAGGAGGGGAATGAATGAGGACAAAATATAATGATATATTTTCAAAAATGTGTGACAAAGGCTGAGGAGGTGGCCATGCTACCATGTGATCCCCAACACCATGTAAAGAGTGAAATGGGACACAGGATCTAGAGGGCTTCCTGACCAGCAAATCTGTGAGCTCTAGCCTCACAGTCTCAAAAACAAGGTGGATGATTCAGGAAGGGCTTGACACAGATGCACCTGCTCCAACATACATGCACGTGCACACACACAGTCTGCCACAATGAAACCCACTACTTTGTACACTACCCACCTCCCTGATAAAAATTACTGGTTATATTAAAAATGTTGTTACCTATTTGTAAACTTACTTTCTGTATATAAACCAAGTAGATTCATAGTGCTAGGGGTAAGATAAAAATAAGAGTATTAATAATAAAAGTAAAGATTTGGGAAAATAACCAGTATCTCTTGCCTTTGTAATGGAAGGTCATAGAGCCTAAAAGATCCACTTGAGTTAAACAGTTATCTGGCTTTTTCCTAGAACTGACTAGCGTTTCTGTCTTCAGACAAAAGCCATCTGCACAATGTTGAGTTAGACAATAAAATATGTGGCTCAAGCCTTGCTCACCATTTGCCTATAAAGCTAAATTCTGTCCAGTATTTATACAGACTGCAGGAAGCAACCATGATGGCAGACAACTCTAATCACACCACTTGTAGAAGCTGGAAGGTTTCAAACTCAAAGCCTGGCTGAGACTAACTCAAAGGGCTGAGACTGAAGCCAGAGAAATGGCTGGGGAGTCAGTGTTCCCAGCTCTTAAAAAGGACCTGAGTTCCTTTGTGTTCAGGGGCCAACTCACAACTGCTAATAAGGTCAGTTCAGGAGGCTCCAATGCCCTCTTCTGGCTTCTCTGGAAAGCTATACAATCCGTACCTACACAGGCACTCAATAAAAATAAAGCATTTTTCTGTAAAGAATTTGAGGATATATATATACAATATGAACCATAATTGTATCACTGATATCTACATATCATGTGATATATACATCATACATAGATATATATGCCATATGTATCCATATGTATCCACATGATAAATATATATCAGTTGTGTAGTGCTTGCCTAACATGAAGCCTTGAATTTCAATCCCCAGTTCAAATACAAAACAAAAGGGAATTTGAGAAATGTTTTTTCTCATCCTTTGTTTTTATTATGTATACTGTTGTAATTTGAAAGCAGAGAATACCAGATAAATGCTATTATGTCATATTTTCAAAGGTATTTTTCTTCCTAGTATGAATTTTCTGATGTGCTAGAGGAGTTGAGGACTTAGTAGATTTGCCACATGCCTTACATAAGTAAGGTCTCTCTTTAGAATGAATTCTGTAATGTTTTTAATATTTGAAGGCTGGATAAAGGATTTATCACAGTCTTTGCATTTGTAAGGATTTTCTCTAGTACGAATTTTCTGATGTGTTTAATATATGAGCTCCCAGTAAAAGATTTGCCACATTCCTTATAGAAGTTATGTTTTCCTTCAAATGAACTCTCCAATGTGTTGATGTGTTCTCAACTTTGAAAACTGGATAAAGGATATGTCACAATCTTTGCATTTGTAAGTTTTCTCTCCAGTATGAATTTTCTGATGTTCTCTAAGAGTTGAGAACTTAGAAAAAGTTTTGTCAGATTCCTTACATACATAAGGTGTCTCCCCAGTGTAAACTCTCTGATGTCTTCTAAGATATGAGTCCTGGGTAAATGATTTGTCACATTCCATACATTTGTAAGGTTTCTCTCCACTATAAATTTTTTTGATGTGTTCTAAGAGTTGAGGTGGTGGTAAAGGATTTGTCACATACCTCACATTTGTAAGGCTTCTCACCAGTGTGGACTCTGTAATGTGCTTTGAGGTGTGATAATTCAATATTGGACTTCACGCATTCTTTGCATTTGTATTTTTTTTTCTAGAGAATGAGTTTTCTGATGTCTTTTAAATGATAAAAAGCGTGTAAAATATCTGTCACACTCACTGCATTTGTAGGGCTTCTCTTCAGAATATCTTTTGCCACTATGCATTTTCTGATGGAGTTTAAGGGCTGCTGACTGAGAATTTCCACATTTTCTGCATTCTTAAGGTTTCTCCCCAGTATGAAGCCTTTGATGTATTTTAAGATTTGTGCACTGGGTAAAGAATTTGTTACAATCATTGCACGTTAAGGTTTCTTTCCAGTATGAATTCTCTGATGTTTTGTAAGTATTGACTTCACCGTAAAGGATTTGTCACAATCTTTACATTTGTAAGGCTTCTCTCCAGTATGCAAATTCTGATGGCTTTTAAGTGCTGACAACTTATGAAATGACTTTCCACATTCTTTGCACTGGTAAGGTTTCTCTCCAGTATGAAGTTGTTGATGTCTTTTAAGATATGTGCACCGGGTAAAGGATTTGTCACAAACATTGCATTTGTATGGTTTCTTTCCAGTATGAATTTTTTGATATAGTGTGAGGTTTGAATAATTACTGAAGCACTTCCTGCATTTCCCACACTGGCATGGTTTCTCTCCTATGTAGAGTGTTTGTTGTAAAGAACCGTATGTTGAGTCAAAAATGTCATCATATGTTCCTTGGCTGTGCTCTTTCTTTGCAGTATAGTGTCTCTGATCTTCGCTACTGTTGGAACACAAATTTAAAGATTTCTCCCAGTCTTTACAATTGCAGTGTTCTTCTCTAGTTTGCATGTTTTTAAGTCTATCTGTGTTTGATGAACACAGGCATCCCTGTAATTACTATATTTGTAGTTATTAGAGTTTTCTGTAGTTATACTAATTTTATAAAGTGCACATTTGGTGCCCTCATGAGACATTTTGCCAAGATCATTATACTGACAAGACTCCATTTTAGTCTTCACATGTTGATGGACAGTATCACACATGCAATAGTTCTCCACAGAGACCAGGTTGCTGTAATTCTCCAACATCACATCAATGTACAAAGATCTCTGAGTAGAGTCCAGGCATTCCCACTCCTCTTGGGAGAAGTCCATAGTCACATCCTGGAATGTCAAAAGATCCTGTGGCGTATTTCCTGGGGAATCAGCAATTTCTTGCTTTATCTTTCAGTTTTCGTTCAGTAAGGAAGAATAGGTGGCTTGTTGTCCTGGATCCTTAGCTACTATCTCCTCTCTCCACCTTCCCGGTCTCTTTGTTCAGCTCCACAGGTGGGCAGGTCTGGGTAATCAGTGAGCTCTGCACATGAGAAAGTGATTCTTCAGAAAGCATCTGTGAAGTTCCAGAGCCTCCTGGCTGAGGACTGGTACCTTTCCCAGGACGTCCCGCACAGCATCTGCTGCTTAGGGGAGCTTTCGGGTCCCTGCAAGACTCTGGCATGTCCTCTACACCCATCTCTACACCCACCGTGCAAACCAGTAGTAGCTTTTTTTGGGACTAGGCCCTTGCCACCTCAGGCTTGGCTCCTCAATACGACTTCCCTGGCCTCACTGAATCAATGTCCCAGCTTCCTTTTTCGGAATTTGAGAAAATTTTAAACTACGAATGCGAATTTGAACTTAAATGGTGTTGCACACTCATTTCCCATACTCTCTGTACGTTGTCTTCCAGTAAGCATTTAAGAAGACTTTCAAGTCCATTTTGAATCAGGATGTGTGAGCCTTCCTTTTTTTTTCTTTTTTTTTTTTTGCCAAAATTTCTGCTGTTAAGAGATTGAACCCAAGCTCGGCAAGAACTCTACCACTGAGCCACGTCTCCAGCCTTTCACCATCCATGCTCCTTTTGTATTATCTGGACTTTGTGAGTTAAGAAATAAAAAAAAAAAGCTTATGAGCAAATGTGTTACAGGAGCCAAGCAGTGGGGAACTGAAGCCTCAAAGGCAAACCATGGTGAGCAGCAATCCTGGCTCCTCACAACTCCACACTCTATTCAACTTTGTCCTTTCAAACCAGCTTCTTTCAAAAGAAAGAAAAATACACATAGAAAGTTCCCCTGCTGACAGCCCTTTTTACTACTTCTACTCTAGAAAATCCTAGTCTCTGACCATTTGAAGTTGATCTAAGTATTCTGTGAAGTTGTCTTCAACTATGTCCCACAAATGAGTAGCTCCAAGAAAAGAATGCTGTATTCAAAACCAGAGGAAGAATTTTTTCAATCTTACTTTTGTATCATACCAACACTTTAAAATGCTTCTGAAATAGGTTAAGAGGCAACCTCCATTTTTTTTTCAATCCAACTCTGTACCAAGCACTCCACAAGGCACTTCATCCTGTGAGGTAGGTACTAAGTAGTTTCGAAATGAAACAGCTACTCAGAATGGTTCAGTAAAATTCACCCAGCCAGAACTTCCAATGCTCTAACTTTGCCATTTTTTCCCCACTCTTTTGAAAATTCAAATTAATGTAATTCTCAACAGCCTTAAAAACATTGCACATGATGAACAACATGGTGGCTTGAATAATAGCCCCACAGGTTCATATCTGAGTGTGTGACACAGCTGTTGGAACTGTCTTAGGAAGAACTTGGAGGTGTGGCCTTGTTGGAATAGGAGTATCAATGTGAGTGTGCCTCTCTAAGCCTCTTGCTGTGGATCAGAATGTAAGCTCTGATGTTTCTGTACCCATGTCTTTGCCTCGCCACCATAGACTCTGCTCTCTGAAAGCAAGACCAAATGCTTTCATTTATAAGTGCCTCGGTCCAAAAGACACCGTCATTCTAACAAAATGGCAGCCTACAGACTGGGAGAAAATCTTCACCAACCCCACATCTGACAGAGGGCTAATATCCAAAATCTACAAAGAACTCAAGAAATTAAATGCCAAGAAACCAAATAATCCAATCAAAAAATGAGGGACAGGGCTAAATAGAGAATTCACAAAGGAGGAATCCCTAATGGCCAAGAGACACTTGAAGAAATGCTCAACATCCTTAATCATCAGAGAAATGCAACTCAAGACGACTCTGAGATTCCATCTCACACCTGTCAGAATGGCTAAGATCAAAAGCTCAAATGACAGCACATGCTGGCCAGAGTGTGGAGAAAGGGGAACATTCCTCCATTGCTGGTGGGAGTGCAGGCTTGTGCAACCACTATAGAGGTCAGTATGGCGCTATCTTAGAAAACTTGGAATAGCTTTGCCACAGGACCCAGCCATACCACTTCTGGGTATACACCCAAATGACTCCTCACAGAATCATAAGGAAGTTTCCTCATCTATGTTCATAGCAGCCTTATTTGTAATAGCTAGAAACTGGTAACAACCCAGATGTTCCTCAACTGAAGAATGGATTAAAAAACTGTGGTACATCTACACAATGGAATATTACTCAGCTATCAGAAAAAAAATGAAATTATGCAATTTGCAGACAAATGGATGGAACTAGAGAAGCTCATCCTGAGTGAGCTAACCCAGACTCAGAAGGATGCACATGGCATCTATTCACTTATAGTAGGATTTTAGCCATATAGTACAGGATATCTATACTACAACCAATGCACCAAAGGGAACATGGACGTAGACTTTTGTTTTTTAGACTTTTGTTTTGTTTTTTAGTTTTCTCTCCCTGGCAATGAGACACTTTTCGCTGGTGGTACTGTCTTGTAGGCCCCCAGTGTATGAGGAGGCTCTTGGCCCTCATGTGACTTCTGAACTGGGGCGAGGGACTGTTATGTAGGGACACTCCACTCCAGAGGAGTGGGATGGAAGGGTTAGTGGGTAGAGGATGGGAGGGTGGGGCTGGGAAGGGGGTAAAGAGGACAATATGATGGAGATGTAACCTGAAGCAACAAATATATAAATTTATTTATTTAAAAAAGTACAATATTGAATTCAAAAAAATAAATAAGTGCCTCGGTCATGGTGTTTAGTCATGTTTAGCAGAGAAGAGTTAACTAAGATAAGCAATAACTAATAAAGGCTGACACAAACGGCAATATAATTCTTTTTTATTATTAATTTCTGAGGGAAAAGCATGCTTTCATTTCCTTTTCTTAACAGCACCTGTAAAGAAATTAGTACACTATTCTGAGATTTCATATATATATAAATATATATATATATATATATATGAAATCTCAGAATAGTGTATATGGATTTTGAAATGTTAAATTGTCAAAACATCAACTGCATCACATAATAGTTCATGGAAGGCAAGGTAGGCTAAGCGAGAATAGAATTCTGTAACTGAAGATATTCATAGAAGCAACGTTTGAAAGATGATTTTATGGAAGTCACTGCACTTGGTCATTTTATTGCTACAGTACAAGGCCATTCAACTGTTAACACTTCTCAACTCTGACAGTAAAGATTGTCTCCTTCTGCTCATACATTTCAAGTTTAATTGCATAAAACATTCATCAAGAAATCTACAGAGCACTTGGAACATTTTACTTGTCTGTGATCACAGTAAGGAGTGTGAGGAGTCTTCTGTTAAGAGCAGCCCTTCTCTTTGTGCATCTTCAGACTTTTCTGTGAAGCTGTATAGAGTTGTATAGAGTTGCTGTATAGAGCTGTATAGAGTTGTATAGAGGTAACAGCTTTGCAGTAAGATATAAGCTTAGTGGGTCACAAACATACCAAAGTAACATCGAAATTCCACTAGAAACTTAGTACTGTGTTTCACAGAACAGTAAATCTGAACTATACATTTGCTAGTAATTTGGCAATGACAGGTTCAATGCTGTCTTTTATATTCCTATGTGGAGGGGGATACCTCTAAGTAGAAGTTATTATCATTATTATATTGTTTTGTGACATTAACTTTAGGAAGTTAATCAAGGGCAAATACTGGGAAATTGCTATTTTAAAGGAATTGTTTATCCATTTAAATAAGTTCAAGCTTGTTTTTTTTTTTTCTGAACTATTTTGTCAAGGGCAGAAAAACAGACACATGGAAAAGACAATATGAGTTCTGTATTCTGACTGAGACGGCAAAAGTGTGACTGCAGCACTCACTGCCACTATGATTGTGTGGACTAGTGAAAATACCCACCACCACCAAAGGAAGACTGTTTCCTTTCTTGTGGACACAGGGCCCCATACAGCAAAGGCTGGCCTCAAACTCATGATTTCCCTTCCTCAATCTCCAAGTTACAGGCATGCTGTCACTATACATGGCTCAAATAAACCTTCTCGTAGCTTACAAGTATTAAAATATGTGTGTTGTCAGGGCCAAGATCACCAATCAGATCAATGATACATAATGGTTCAAAAAGGAACCAAACTGCACATGAAAATTTAGTATAGAGTAAGGGGTTGTGCTTCTATTTTTCTTACTCATGTTTATATCACATAAATTCCTTTTTCTTTTATAAGCCTTTTTATTTGAATTATTTTCCCAATTTTTTAATATTTTAATTAGCATCTATGGGCTACATATTTGTCCAGAAAGTATATATTACTCACTTGACATACATTATACTGTTGAATATTTATGTTACTTTTTTACTAAAATAACCTTCAATGTGAAAAAAACACAGGTTGAACTGTTAAGAGCTTTCCCTCCCAGGAGTGTGGGTGTAGACAAATCTTCCGGTGGAGAAGGTAGGAGATGATTTCTAGGATGTGAGGAAAGTAGGGGATGATTTCCAGGGTGGGGTGCTTTACTATCATCTGAGGATTGTCATTAAGAGCTGATATATTGGCAAGAAGCAAATAATTCATTTGACTAATCACTTAAATATAAAATGGAACAATTTTGTTCATCAATAATCCCTCATTAGGTGAACTCAGACTTGAAGTGATTAAAATGGCTAGGCACAGTTGGCATGCCTGTCATCCTAGCATTTGGGAGGCAGAGGCAGGGGTACCAGAAGATTAAGATCATTTTTTGCTACATAACAAGGTCGAGTGCAGCCTGGGATATATAAGACCCTGTGTCAAAAACAAACAAAAAAACTCAACAAAAAAAAGCTAAATGTACACTTATGCACAATGAGCTCTCCCCAGAAGTTAATCGAGTGTAATTTTGTGCTGGCAATTCTATTATTCTCTATTTCAGTTCTCTTTCACTTGAAGCAACACAAGAAATCTCACTCTAAAACACTTTTCTATTTTAAGATTAAAATATAAAGAAAAAGTGTTGGTTTTTTTTTTTTTTAAGAAGCACATTAACTTAAATTCTGACAGACATTCATTTACCAAAGTGAAGCTTAAAACTTAACTTTTGGGTTTTTTGTTTTTTGTTTTTTAACGAATAAAAGCATTTCCCATTTTAAAATAAGCCTCTGTGTTTGCCCTAGAGATTCACCATTTTTAAATGTTTACCTGGTCTGTAGTCACACACCTTAAATGTGGTTGATCCAGTCTACTATGTTCAACTGTTGATTGTGATGCTGAAGAATGACTAAGCATCCATTATGAAATGACCCTCAATATGGGAAATTATATTTGATTTACATAACCTATAATATTACTATTTGTGAATTAATAACACTCTTTTAACATTTTGCCCAAGTAACAGTCCAAAATATCTCTAGGAGTTAGTTCATTCTATTAGGTAAATTATGTCTGTAAAACCTGAGTGTTTACACAATAGCTTTCCAAATATGGAACCTCATTCTGAATTTTTTAAAAGATCTGGGTTTAGGGGGGTACAATGAGCCAAATACAAGACAATTAAATCAGTAATATTCAGGACTGTAGAATGAGCATAAGCAATAAGGCTGGTGTTTACATATTCACATGTGCTGCAGTGTCTAGGCAAACAAGAATTAGCAGGACATTTTTATATTCCTTAGAACGCATAAATTTAAAACAAAGCTACTATTTTCCCAAGCTTAATCCAGTATATTTTAACCAACTTCCTTTAATGAATTCTATAGTCTGAGCATTATAGAACACTCTAGAAGTTTGATTTGTTATTTCATTAAAAACTAGCTTTGCATGGGTGAGGAACCTTGTAACTAGGAATTCCTATTTCATCACCCAATATATAAACAGTACTGCAGACAAACAGGCACAACAGTGTAATTCTGGGTAAGAAACTAAAAGTAACTATGTGAGTGTGTGTGTGTGTGTCTGTGTGTGAGTGTGTGCATGTGTGTGTCGTAGTGTATGTATACAAGTTCATGCCCTATGTATTACAGCAAAGCAGTGATTCTAGTTACTATAAGCTAACCCGTCCATCTCAAATAGTTTATCTGTAAAGATATTACGATATTTATAGTATAGATCTCTTTTAAAAATAATACAAGTTTGAATAAAAAAACTTGTGAACTTTCTTTCCTTTTTATACAGATTCAGTAGTATTTTCAAGCAAACAATAGAAATGTTTGCAATCCCAGCACAGTAAGAAATAAGGCCTCTTTTTTTTTCATATTGGCAAAACAAAATATATATATAAAAAAAAAACTGTTACACCCCCCAACTTTTCAATAGATATCACAGTTCATGTCCTCTTATTTCTTCATCACAACATCACATCTGCTGTTTTAGCAAGTCAGTTAAATTCATAGTGTTGCTTCTAAACCCTTGGAACAGGCATTAAGAACACTGGGTCCACATCACTTCAAGAAGACAGAATAGCTTTCTTCAGCTTTGCTATTTCCACCTAAAAACAAAACATAAATTGGACAACATGAGATACTTTTAGTAAGGTTTAAGTTGGTCTACCTGTATGTGGCCACACTTTACACCCTCTGAATTTGGATTTCAACATCAAAATCTAATTCCCCAGAAAACAGCAAAAAACTAATACCATTGAATAAGAGTGTCAGAAGAAAATACAATGTGAGTTCCTAAATGGCAAGAAATAAGAAAAAAAAAATGCATTTTCTCTAGCTAGAGTAACACTAAGTGACATGAGCATGTGAAATAAGAATGGGAAGAAAATCAAGACACATATACACACACAACCCTCACATTAAAACACAGTGAAAAGAAAAATCTCTTAAAAGAAAAAGGAAAGAGAAACTAGAAAGAATGCAAGGCCGCTGAACCAAGAAAACCTTTTACAATGGTAATAGGAAATTGTGACAAGCCACAGAAGCTGAAGACCTCGATCTGTTCTCAGCAGCACTGCCTAAAACGTGTGAGGTTGAGGCTGGATGGGGTGACACATGTTTGCAATCCCAGTACTCAGGAGGCCAAGCAGGAATACTGCAGTAGGTTTAAGGCTAGGCTGTGCCACATAATAAGACCCTATCTCAAGAAATCAAACAAAAAAAAAGACAGATTTCAAGGTAAAGAAGCCAAGACAGAAAATATAGGACATTTTTAGGGGGTGAGAGCTACTTCCATCTTGAAGCAAATGAACCCCAAATAAAAAGTGAAAACAGCCGGGCGGTGGTGGCGCACGCCTTTAATCCCAGCACTTGGGAGGCAGAGGCAGGCGGATCTTTGCGAGTTCGAGGCCAGCCTGGTCTACAAAGTGAGTCCAGGACAGCCAGAGCTGTTAAACAGAGAAACCCTGTCTCGAAAAAAAAAAAAAAAAAAAAAAAAAAAAAAAAAAAAAAAACACAAAAAGTGAAAACAACTAGAGCAGATCAAGAGGGCGGCTGGAGGACAGAGGGCTTTGTCTTAAATGAGGGGTGCAGTAGCAATGAGAACTTTCACACAAAGAAACAAAGGTGCCAAAAGGAGACCTGTCAGGATCAGGAGTTGTAACTGACAAGTTCCCTCAAGACAGCATACACTGATCACACTCAGCTACGACAGGTACATGCTCTCACATGTGTACACAGCAAAGAATGAGACCGTGACTAGCTGCGTCCCACTGGCACACCATCACCCTGACCCGCTTCGCTTTGACTCCCGTCATTTTTGTAGCTTATGATCCTCACAGCTCCTTGAAGTTTCCAGCAACATCTAAGCCCACTTGATGAGGAGCTTACAAGCAGCCCTACTAATAAGTCAGCAAATTTAGAAATCACACTTTCTGAGTCTCTGACAAGACAACGAAGGTAAGTCATGAAGCAATGTAGTGACGAAGAGAAGGCTCTGAAAAGGCAGAACATGAGTGAAGGGAAAAACAAGGAGAAAAGGAAAAGATAAACAAAGTATAACTTCCAGCTCTCCCCAGAAAACAAAGCTAATGCAACCTCTCCAGTGACAAATGGAAGTGAATGTCACAACCTGCTTGCCCTTCAAGGCAAAAAAAGAGAAAAAGAACCACACAGTTCAAAGAACTGACGACCAGTGGACAACAATAGTATTTATTCACTCAGGCCCCTCAGACGCCTGGTACTTCACACACGGTCCAGAGTTAATACTCAGAACTACCACCAATCTGGGACAACACCTCAGGGCCTGATCCCTTCTATAACAAGCACAAGGCCCCTATTAATGAATGAATAGACTGTGTTACGGAGTCAACAAGAAACTTCAGAATTGCTGCCAGGACACAGTGCAGTGTGCATCTGAGGCAGGAGAACATAATTAGTAGCAGCGTCAATCTCAGGGAAAAACAAAAGCTCACATTTTCTAAAACTGGAGATGTATTACCTCTAGATTATTCCGCATGGCCTTCTCTTCTTCTAATTCTCTGCGTAGCTTTTCCAGTTCTTTCCTAAAGGCAAAGTATTACTGTTCAGTTTTACTGTTAAACAGCCTATCTGACTGATGTTAATTGGAGCTTTACCACCACACAGCACACAAAGGGAAATTTCCTAGGAACCATGTTCATTTAGAAAAGTTTCAAATTCTATAGTTTGAGTAGTTCCAAAAAGATTTGAAAAAAAACAAAACTGCAACACTTCCTGCTCTTCCAGAGGATCTGAATTTGGTTCCTAACACCTTATAACTTCAAGTCCTACAGAATCTGACATCCTCCTCTGGACTTTGGACGCATACTCACATGCACATAAACATACACAGAAATATACGTAATAATAAAAATAAATGTCTTTGGTATTATTTCATCCCTCCCCGTATAAATAAAACTGAAAACCATTTTAAAAAGTCATATAGACATTTAGACATCAGAGGTTTGTGTGTGTGTGTGTGTGTGTGTGTACATTAAAAAGGGCTAAGATGGATGGGTGTGGTGGCACACACCTTTAATCCCAGCACTCAGGAGGCAGAGGCAAAAGGATCTTTGTGAGTTCAAGGCCAGCCTGGTCTACAGAGTGAGCTCCAGAAAAGCCAGGGCTACATGGAGAAAGCCTGTCTCGAAAACAAAACAACCAAAGAGCTAAAATGAGGAGGGCTGGAGAAATGACTTAGTGATTAAGAGCACTTACTGATTTACAGAAGACCTGGGTTTGGTTTCCAGCACCCACATGGCAGCTCACAACTGCCTCTAACTGTCCTGAACTAACACTAGTTCCAGGAGATCTGATGCGCTCTTCTGGCCTCTTGGGGTACAGGCATGCACATACTACACACACATACATGCAAGTAAAATACTTATATATATAAAATAAAAATAAATAGTAAAATAGCTAAAATAGATTTACCCTACAATAGGACAATGGTCCTACCAGACACCATAAACTAACATATAAAAAGCCCAGTACTAGAAATTGGTTATCTCCTTTGGAGTTGTTGGCCAGTGAGATATCTTAGACCCTCATTCCCAACTCAACATTACAGGTTATTGCCAATGCTATTCATTACCCTCCAGAACCTGAAGAAGACCCTATTGCTAAAGTTACCACATACTTGTGTCACTAGAGCATGAAGAAATAAAGCTGTTACTGGCCTGGAAGCTTCATGTCTACTTGCTAGCTTTCACAGTACCAAAATCACTACACACACTACCAGGGTAGAAAAGTAACCCAGTACAAATCCTTCAAGCCTCAACAATCATGACCTGGCAAGACGTGCCTACTGGTGCAATGGTGGCATGAACATCATGGGAATGACCAACCATTTTCTGATTAAAGTTTTGCTCTCAAAGAAGAAATCCATGCCTAGTACCATTATCAGGCCAAAAATATGTGGCTAGACTGGTCATTGGCTCTTAGAACCTGCTACTGATAGTTTGCTAAATTGGCATAGTGCCAACTCCTAATCACTTAATGTTATAACCATAAATTAATGTTTCTCTTAGACCTCATTGGAGAAGCTTCTACTTGCAGTTGACAGAAACTAACAAAGAGATCCACAACTGGCCATGGTATAGAGAATAAGAGAATGTACAATGTTCAACCCTAAATGGGAAGTCTGTATAATCCCCCATCCTCCCACAGGGCAGGGATCATTGCAGAACAAGAGACAAGAAGAACATAGGAGCCAGAGGTGGTAAATAACTACAAGGAAACTGTGTGGTGGTTTAAATAGGAATGGCCCCTGTAGATTCGTGTGCTTAAATGCGTGGCCCACAGGGAGTGGCATTATTAGGAGGTGTGGCCTTGTTGGAGTAGGTGTGGCTTTGTTGAAGGAAATGTGTCACTGGGGCTGGGCTGCAAGGTCTCATAGGCTCAAATCTGGCCAGTGTGTCTCTGTCTCCTCCTGCTGCCTGAAGATCAAGACATAGAACTCTCAACTCCTCCAACACTATGTTTGCCTACACACTGCTATGTTTCCTGTCACGATGATAACAGGATCAACTGCTAAAACTGGATGTTAGCCCCAATTAGATGTTTTCCTTTATAAGAGTTGCCATGGTCATGGTGTCTCTTTCTAAGTCACAGCAATAGAACCCTAATTAAGACACAATGTTTTCTGGACAAAGCAGGGAAGCTATATATCTATGAAACTCACAGCAGCTGTGACAGAATGCACAAAACCTGTGCAAGCTTAAGCCAGACCAAACCCCAGTATGAAAAGAGAAGGTAGACAAAAAGTCCCACCCCTAGCTAAGGATTTACTGGCAAATGACAGTTACTAAAAAAAGGAGAGTCAGTTCTCTTAAGAGTGTAGCCCCTGATAAGTCAAGCATGTGAAAGGCCACACATCCCAGACTGTATGAGTCACACGGACTGATGGATTTTTTAAAACTCAGTAAATAAAAAGGAAGTTTGGAGAGGAGGTGGATCTGGGATGTGTTAGGGGAGGGACAAATATGATTAAGCCATCAAAGACTCAATTAAAATAATATTTTTTAAAATCACCAAAAGAATGACAAATGTTAAAAAAAAATGACAAATGTAGCTGGATGTGGTGGCATAAGCCTTTAATCCCAGCACTTGGGAGGCAGAGGCAGGCAGATCTCTGTGAGTTCGAGGCCAGCCTAGTCTACAGAGTTCGGGAACATCAGGACTGTTACACAGAGAAGCCTTGTCTTTTTTTACTTTTTACTGTACTTTTTAATTTTACTTTTATTTTCCTTTTTTTAAACAGTATAAGCAGTTTACTTTGCAAACACTAAGTTCACTCAGAGGTAATGGAGTAAGTTAAGCAAATTAGATAGAGGGTAGTAGTTGAATTTCTTCACTTTATAATTGCAATGTGATATTCATTTATGTAGGTGTTTTACTGGTTGGTTATTCTGGGGTCATAGAAATTAACAGGGAGTTCATATATTAATAACATCACTAGGTTAGTATAGAAAATTTCCAAATTGACATGTAGCTTTTTGCCTTCTAACATTTCCTAGATAAATTCTCCCCAAAGAGCAATACACATTTTAAAGAGCTTTAAAATTCTTACAAAAGGGGCTGGCTCTGATGTTAAGAGCACTGGCTGCTCTTCCAGAGAACTAGAATTCAGTTCCCAAAACCTACATGGTGGCTCACAACTGTTTACACGCCCTATACCAGGGAATCCAATACCCTCTTCTGGCCTCCAGTTACCAGACACACATATGACACACAGAAATACACAGACACAGAACATCCATAAAAGAAAAATAGAAAAAATTTTTTCAGAATCTATTGAAAAAAATCTTAGAGAAAACATAAAAACCTGGGCCTTGTGGTTTAATCTCTGCACTTGAGAGGTAAGATTAGAAGTTCAGGGTCACTCTCCACTATGTAATGAATTTAAGGATAACGTGCCCAGGTACTACGTCAGCAAAAAAGCAAGGGTTTATCTTTCTCAGTTACCATTCCAGCCCCATTGAGAGAGAAGCACAGGAGCTGCCGGAAGTTGATGGCTGTTGAGAAAAAGTCAGTTTTCTTCAGGGTTTTGGCCCCAATAGGTTGTCAGTGCTCCAGTGGATGACCCTGCATCCTTGTGCATTCAGGTAGCACTAATTGAATACAGTGGGTTATTTTTTTTAAAGTAAATATGAGGGCATATAGTTGGGAGAACACAGGCAGGTTGGGGACTTAGAAAGAGGTAGATATGATCATAGTAATTATATACATAAACACACACATGGGAAAAATACATACAACAAAGGAACTGGTGGTCAATTCCCAGAACCCACATGGTTAATTCCAGATGTGAGTGTGTGTCTCTGTTTCTGTCTCTTCCCCTCCCTCTGTCTCCATCCACTTTCCCCTCTCCCTCCTTCTCCTTCCTCACAGAAGGCAGAGAATAACTTTATGGACTTGGTTCTCCTTCCACCAAATAGGTCTTGGACACCAAACTCAGGTTATTAGGAGCCATCTCACTGGCCCAAAATATATCTTAAAAACTGTATGTATTTTTTTTGGCTTCATATTAACTTTACATAAATACAATAGCATTGTTACATACATTTCTGTCTGTCATGAACCTCAAGTTCATGAACTGATGTTGATTCTGCTATAATCATTCATCATTACTATATACACTGTACATTTCTCAATTAGTATACCAATTTGTATCACCAATCATTCTCTTGCTGTTCCTCTCTGATTTTAGATTTTTTCAAAAACAACCCTACTACCTATCTCGATTTTTCCAGAGAAGCTTGAGATATTAAAAATAATCTTTGAAAAGATTTCTAAGAGGCAAATATATTCAATAATACCTTTCTCATTTTATAAATAACTTTAGAAAACCTACAGGTAATTTATGTATACAAATGCTACTTCATTAAAAATCCTACATTTAGGGGGTGGAGAGATGGCTCAGTGGTTAAGAGCACTGGCTGCCCTTCCAAAGGACCTGGGTTCAAATCTCAGCACCCACATGGCAGTTCAAATTTGTCTGTAATGGGCAGGTTTGGTGGTGCATGCCTTTAATCCCAGCCCTTGGGAGGCACAGGCAGGCAGATCTCTGTGAATTCAAGGTCAGCCTGATCTACAGAGTGAGTTCTAGGACAGCCAGGGCTTCACAGAGAAATCCTGTTTCGAAACCCCCCGCCAAAAAAAAACAAAAACAAACAAACAACAAAATCCTACATTTGGACTGCCCCAGAGGCACTGCAGATGTGGCTGTTGTGTCACATGTCCATCAGTAAGTGGCAGAGAGGAAAGAGACTATGTCTACATTCAGTGTTTTGACCTATTAACATCTGAATGAATACTAGCCTAACATTCATGGAAAAAAGCAAACTGGAGATGAACACCAGGTCAGTGTCATGGAGCCCAGACAGGGAGCTAGCCTGTGATCACTACTCCAGCACCAGGCAAGCACCAGATGGGTTCTCAGGACTGGAAGCAAGCCAGAACTAGAAGAACACTGCCTAGCTCTAGATGTGGGAGTTGTGGGTGAACCAGCCCCAAGGGTGTGAGTGTGGGAGAGCCAGCCCTGACTTTTGTCTGCTTTTCAGTGGTGTTGGCCAATCTCTGATGCTCTTGCCACAGGTAGCACGTGGGAGAGTTAGGCCTGATGGGGCCATGGGAGCAGAAGAACTGGTCTAATCCCTTACTTGCTCCAGCACTGGGGAGAGCAGGACCTGTCACCTTACCTGGGTAGCACAGTAGAACTGGCCCTGCAAGTGGGGGTCGCAGGCCCAGAACCAGGGCTTCAAGTTGGCCCACCCCAACAAACACCCTATGGATGAACTGCTGGAGTGCATGAAGAGACCAGTTTCACAGGCCCAGAACTACAGGATCTCCATGATACAGGACAATAACAGCATATCTGAGAGGAGTCCCAATGAGGTTCCAGTATTGACAAAGTAGCAGAAGCAATGGCCTCATACCAGCCAAAGGAGTCATCATAATGAACATTTATAAGCAAAAATATATGGACAAAAGGGAATATTGTAGGACACACTAAGACATATTACAGCTTCTACAATGAGATTTTTATGTTGGGGAAGGTTGTTAGGGTAGGTCTGAGGGGAGGTGGGAGATGAGTGGGAACAGGGTGCATGATGTGAAATTCACAGAAAAAAAAAAAAACAATAAAAAGAAAAAAAATCCTACACTTGGGCTAGCTGTGGTGGCACATACCTGTAATTCCAGCACTTGGGAAATTGGGACACGAGGATCAAAAGGTCATAAATATTTGAGAGTACAAGGCCAAACAGGGCTATGTGAACTACTGCCTGAAAGTATACTTGGTATCAAACATGTAAAACAACAAAATTTAAAAGTCAGGAGTTCAACATTTACAGAGAAATGAATATACAGCTTCTACAGTTTATTTTATTATATTTCTAATTCTATAGTGCAGAATTTGTGAAAATTTTTCAAGATAGATCAGCCAAAGTACCCAAAAAAAACCTGGCATATCAAATGACAAATTTTATAACCATAATATATTCATTAGATAATATTATGATAAAGTTTTTGTTCTCATCTGTATTTTTCAATTTACTTTTATTTTATTATCTGAAGTAGTCTCACTTCATAGACCTGAGCTAACCTGAACCTCACTGTGTTGACCAAGCTGACTTTGAACTCAGACATTTTTTTCCCTACATCTCCCTCCAGAGTGTTGGGACTAAAGGCATTCACTACCATACTAGGCCCTATTTTAAAATATATTATTAATACTATTTATACAGAATTCTAGACCTGGTACAAATTATGAGAGAAATAGTTAAAATTAGACTCAAGATCTAGGAATGGAATTGAATATCCTATTCCAAGAAATCCCTTAGGGGAGGGAAGAACACTGAAGAGATGGGTTTAACTACATTAGTTGATGTTCCATCTAATTTATCCATGGAACTTTTGAAAGATTATGGTTAAAATACAAATAGAACAAAGTATCTGTAAACCAATAAAAGATACATGGTTTAGTGTTGGCCCTGTCATTGAGGAACATGAGGTAGTTTTACTTCTATACCTTGATTTCTTCATTAAAAGGGAGAGAGGTCTGCAATAGGGTATCTTTTAAACTTCTTTTAGATCTAAAACTTTTTTGGGGGGTTTGATTTGGTATATCCTACTATACATCATATCAACACTTTCAGAGCTGTGGACGTAGGTTAATGGCAGTAGAGTACATTAACACAACACTCTGGGCTTGATCCATACACTACACAAAAAACAATAAAACTTTCAGAGTTAACAGGAGGGCTTTAGAGATCTCTTACAGGGTAGGACCCGTTCACTTTGTAATCATCTAATGTAAGCCTAGCAGAAATAGGGGTCAAATTTGGTCCTGATAGAGGTAAATATGAAGATTTAGATCATGCCCAAAATACCAATGCAGCTTTCTCACTATTTTCAAAACTAATTAGCATCCATCCCTGGCCAGCTCCTGTCTACACACACAGGTACATACTTCAAGAACTAAGCCACTGGAGTAAGATTTCCCATCAAGGTTTTTGCTGCAAGTGCTATGACACAATGTTTCTGGTAACATACGCACTGTATACTTAGATTAGGGCTTCAGTTGACATCTTAGGGGGTGCTGAGAAGAAAGTAAGAGTCACTTACCCATGATCCTTTTTCAGTGCATCTACAATACACAATAATTCAATAATCTGGGCTCTAAGTTCATCCAGGGAATTTTTTTCCCCATCATCTGCTTCTATTTTAGCTTTGAGTACTAATGGAGTTAGGAAAGCAGTTGTATTTACTTTAGAAGCACTTGAAGGTGTTGAAAGAGATGGCTGAAAAACATTAAAAAAATTCTCATTATATTTGTGTTTATATTTAATACTATATTAAATTCAGAAGATTTTTTTGTTTTGTCTTGTTCCAGTTTTTATTTTTAAACACAGGTTCACATGTAATCAAGGCTGGCTTAGAACTCCAGGTACTCATATATTAAACTTGTGAGATTACAGTTCATTCAGTACAGATGACTAGAGCTGGTTGCTAAGCATGCTAAGGACTCTCTGCACTAACTGAGGTACACCCCCAAGTCACAGTACTTCACAGCAAGAACACAAGCAAGCCTATTAAAAGCAAGCATTTCTAATCTGACAATCCCCCAACCTTAAAATTTCTACACTAGACTTTGTAGTGAGTTTCAAACTGCAGGCATCCTTACATATGGGTAAGGAGTTTCATGAAACAAATGACTTTTATGTATAGGCGTGAGTCCCAGCCCTAAAATATATATAATTACATATCTATAAATTTTCCAAAATTCTGACTTCAAGCATTTCAGAAAAGGGATATGTAGCTTATGCTTCAAGATAAATGGGACCCAACACCCTGGATGTGAGAATGCTTACAGCCTCAACTGTGAGTCCCAACCAGAACTTCAAATCATCACTCAGCCCTCATTAGAGAAGCTGTTTGAAGTGGATGGTAATTAAAACAGAGACCCTTAACTGACAATGTGCAGAGAATCTGAAACTTTGGAGTACTCAGTTCTAAATGGGATGGCTATGGCACACCCTTTCTCTCTTGGTTCTGGGATCCAAGCAGAAAAGAAGGCAGAAAGAGGAAAGAGCCAAGGGTGGTGGATGACTTCAAAAGGATGAGTATTTTCTAGACCCAACAGGGCAGATGCACCTCTGAACTCAGAGGCTGGACACCATGCTTGGTACCTGCACAAGCTAGAGGCACACAAAATCCCAGCTCAGAGAAGGGGAAATGGGCACCCAGCCTCATCCCCCCAAAGCAAATACCAGTTGCTGGAAGAAGGAAAAAAAAAATCAGTTATCTTCAATGAAGTAAAGCCAAGTGTGTATCAGCCACACTCCAGGGCAGGCTCCAGTAGCTGGCCAATGCAAACTGGACTTCATTTTCTTGTGAGTGTTTTTTGTTAAGACAGAGAAAATATGAAATTGAGTAGGAAGGGAAGTATGTATGTATATGTGTCTGGGAAGAGTTGAAAGAGGACAAAGAATATGATCAAAATATACTATATGAAATTCTCAAGAATAAAAATATTTTTTAAAAAAAGATAAATGCTAAAACTCACAAATTCCAAAAGCAGTTTGGAATTCATTTCTAGGGGGAAAAAAAAATCAATAAAAAATAAGTCTGAACCAGGTGTGGTGGGGCATTAATCCCAGCACTCAGGAGGTAGAGCAGGTGGATCTCTGTGAATTCAAGGCCATCCTGTGGTCTACAAAGTGAGTTCAGGACAGCCAGAGATACACAACAAAACCCTGTCTCGAAAAACCAAAAAAAAAAAAAAAAAAAAAAAAAAAACTGCAATCACAGTGTCTTTATTTTTTTAAAGGAAGGAAAATACCCCTGGCTTACCTAATGCATAGTTTGTCTAGTGAGTCATCTATCTACAAGTAAAATTGTATCAACATTAAAGCACTTTTTTAATTTTTATAGTTACAAAAATCCCAACCCTCACTTAAAAGGAATTATGAAGAATTTAGTTAAGTCCATAGAATACCTGAGGATTTCACTAAAATCGGCCATTTTAGAAAAGTTTCAGGAATCTGCTGACAATATAGAGAATCAGATTAAATACATCTGATAAATACAGGAAGTGGTCAAATATTCTGGAATGAAACTGAGGGATAAAACAAACCTAAGTATATATGTAATTTGTAATAAAACTGTCTTCCATAAAAATGACAACTTTAGAAACGAAGCAATGTATAATAGATGGATTCATTTATTGTGCCATTAATTCCAGCATATACTGAATGCTTAAGAGAGTGCCAGGAGCCAAACTAAAGAATGAGTGAACCAACTGTGATTTCCAATCTGCTAACCATCATAAAAAAGTAATTAGGTTGAAGTTATTTTATGAGAGTTGAGCATGGTCACACACGCCTATGGAGGTAGAGGCACGAGGGCTTGGTCAACATATGAATGCAGAGTAGTCAGGGCCACACAGAGAGCCCCTATCTAAAAACAAACAAAACAGGCCCCATCCTCCATATCATTTTATGTGAGCTAATTCCCAAGTGTATGTTTAATAAGGAAATGAAACTATGTACAGATCTATGCCTTGGAAATATGAAACATGTAGCACACTCTTTAGGAAAAGCTAAGTGCTAGAATTACTTAATTTCTTGGCAGAAAAGAAAAATTTTTCTAAAAGGACATCTTAAATTTCATGTTTATGATGGCTACAACGCATCTTAAAAACTAAACACATCTTAGGCCACAATGGAGCTATCTACCTTTGAAGAGTAGCTTGCATCCTTTTTAAACTCTGGTGCCTTTAGGTTGCCACTATCCTCTTCTTTTGGTAGCTTCAAGGTTTTTTCTGGGCTTTGAGTTGGCTAAATGTTTAGCATTTAAAAAAAAATGAAGACACAGATTTTATAAAAAGGAAATTTACTAAGCATTTGAGCAATACAGCCAGTACTCCCACCACTTAGCTCTGGCTGTCCTGCTGTTTCTGCTGTGGACAAGATGTCTCATTACTTCAGGCTGAACAGCACTTTTACATATCTGAAGGGCAAAATTAGTTTTCCTTGTAGAAATAAATGTTTCCACTGAGGTAATTTTAAAGCAACAAAATGCTCATGAACTGTGAGATGTATGTATGTATGTATGTATGTATGTATGTATGTATGTATGTATGTATGTAT
>CAJQZJ010032225.1:1509772-1548405 GCA_907164525.1 Lophiomys imhausi
TATGTATGTATGTATGTATGTATGTATGTATGTATGTATGTATGTATTACCCCTGAAGCAAATTTGCATTCCAATAAATAGGAAGCATGGAAAGAAGTTTCTCAGCTATGAGAACATATACTACCCAAGAAGGAATTACCAGGCAGTGGGGAAGTACCTGCTTTCCTGAACCCTGTGTCTTCTGCTCACTGACTCCACTGAACAAAGTCCCTGTTCCCCTTTGGCCCTGCGCTCTGTGACTGTGGTCTAAGACAGCTCTATTTTCTTATTCTGGAACTTTTCATGCAAGACCCTACTGAACTAAACACACATGCCTCTTTTCCTGCATTTTCTTAAATAAAGAATCATAAAGCTGCCTTCTGGATTTTTAAATTAGGTGTGGCTATGAATGTGCTCATTCTCATCTGAGCACTTTCTTATCTTCTAAGTTTTTCTAAAGTAAGGGGAACTCACAGAATGTCCACCATTGAAGCGGCCAGGCAACCTTCTTCCAGGCATCTTGGGTCTATTTGCAGTGAGATGTAACAAGTTCTCTGAGGAAGCTATATCATCAAAATTTACAGTATCTAGAGAATAAAAATAAGTATTACTGACTATGGGAGTTGTTCCTTCTAAAGGGCAAAAAATAATATTTCTGGTTTCTTAATCATGAATTATAACCCACCTCTAAGTTGAAGAGCTCATAAATTGACCAGTGCTTTATATATGCATTTGGAAAACAATACCCATGCTGTTATTAAAAAAAAAAATCAATCTTCCTACCAGTTACAGTAAAAGCTTTTAACCATGTAAGACCTGTTTCCAATAGAAGTCAGGCTCAACAACAAGTTCTTATAGGAAGAATTCTGTACCATGAACTGCAGTAGAATAAAAAGACGTCATTTGAGGTTCTCACATTTTTAAAAAAATCTATTTAAACTCTCAATTACCACTTTGAGAAAGTTTTCATGTACAACATTTTAAACTTCACACTGTGGCCTAATATCAAATTTGAAGGACTAAACTGTATCTGATACCCTGTTGCTTTCCATGTATTCTTAGTGTAAAGTGAAGTTATGATTTAGTTACATGAACATACACAGATGTTCTAGTCAAAACTCAAACAAAACTTAAGACATTATAGAAAAAGCATGAGCTAGTTATAAATCTAAGGCAAACCAGATACCAAGTGTAAATGATACATACATGACTAATTTGTTTCTCTGCCATCGATCAAAGGCTAGTTGACCCAAGGCCAAATAATTTGTGTTTAAGGACATTTAACACATACATGGTAACTCGTACCTCTTAAACAATGGCATGCACTGCCTGGAGTTTTCTAGAGTAGTCAGAAAATCTTAAACAAGCTGTTATTACTCTGAAGCTCAGATGCCTACTCATGGTACAAGAAACTTTTGTAAATTCTTGATATTGATCAGTGTAACTTCTGTAGCTCAGATAACAAACAAGGAATATGAACCACAGGAAAAATATCCCAATCTTCCAGGAAATTCATGTTTCTCGTTACCATGTCTGACATTTACAAGACCTATCAGTCACTTAAATGTCCAAATTCAGTGATCTGTTGTTTCTTTACATAGACGTAAACATATTCATCATTATCAACCTCAAAGTTTAATTAGTCAAACTTTATATTCAAAGTAATATACAGAATTTTCATTCAAGGGATGAAGAACATAAGGAAAAAAAGAGTCATCACTTTGGGAACGTGCACTGTATAACTGAAGTACTGGTTGACAATTAAGCTTTTATAGATTACTTTGTGTTTTTCACCTTAGACAAAAACATCATCCATCAAATCAGATGCTATACGATATCAGTTTAGTTTTCTGGTCTTTTGATAATTGTAATTATAAAATAAAGCAAACCACAGTAGGAAATAAGCAATATTAGTGGAAAATGAATTATGTAATCTAAAAGGTTTGGTTTAAATGTAAGTATGTCATTCTTTTTGTAAATATATTAAAGAAAATAATTGGTTTAAAATATGTTAAGTGATAAATGGGCATTAGTGCCTTATGAAAAGACTCTGAAAAGTAAAACCCTATTATTTTGACCAAAGAAATAATTTTCAAATGAATATTTAAGCATCTTGCAGAGAAAAAAAGAAATAAAACAAAAATATGGAAGAAATTAAAGAAAAATTAAATAGAAAAGGTAAAATTTTTTAAAATGTAGATTTACAAAGTACAGCACACTCATGTAAAATGTCTTCATATGTCCAATTCATGGTTACAACACCAAGACAATTTTACATTCTAAAACTCTCTCAGGTTCTCCATTTAAGACATCAGAGAAAACAGAATAGTGCACATTTTAGATTTATGATACGCCTAAAGTCTTTGAGTAAAATAATATTAATTAACAATGGGTTTACACTGTGAAAATGCTATAAAAGGCATCAACTCTATAGTCACATCTGTCACTCTGACAGCCACTTACATTTCTGTATGTTCTGAGGAAGACATGGATGGTTTTTTAAAACGTCAAGCAAAGTAACCAATTATGGGAGAAAATCTGATTTGTATGGTTGCCAATTTTTCTGGAGATGTATTATCAAAAGAGTATTTTAGATTATAATCCAGAAAGGTTTTCAAAACTGAACTTGATTTTATTTTAGAATGGAAAACCAAAAGGGTTAGAATAAATAGACATACAAGTACACTTTCAGCAGAATTATAAAGAAAAAGACCTATGTGCACCACCTTCTTATACTGAATATATTACTTTGATTTCTTTTATAAATTGTTATCTTACCAAAATGGAGAAGGGTAGGATAATTTCCTGACACGTAAGAAGGGAGGAAACATGGCAAACAGGCTAGGAAACAAAATCTGGAAAGAAAAGTCAAGGATAGGAATGTCTAGAAAAAAGACTAAACCAAAAAAATTATTTTACAAAGCAGGAAAAAAAGAACAGTTGTAGAATGAATAGAAGCATTTCAATGACTAGCAACCACAGGCCATCTGAATTTACACAAAGCGTATACTAGATTTTAGACTTACTCCTTTTGTCTTTCAAAAGGAAAATTTTTAAAATACTATCAATTTCAATATACATGAAGATTTGTAAGTCACATTATATTACTCATTAAACAATACCAAGACAGTATTCTAAAAGGCTAAGGGTACAAATCAATATTCTAACATCTCATAAGATAGTTGTAACTAAAATTATAGCATCTTTTGGTCAAGTTCTAATGTTTGGTGCATTATACTGATTAAGGTGATTTTACTTTTATGACACTGTAAAATAAAATATGCCAAATAGCAAATAGTATTTTTAAATAAATCACTATAAATTTGATCAATGCAATCTTTGACATCTCTCCTGATACACATGTATGTATGTATGTATGTATGTATGTATGTATGTGAGAGACACTAACACCTTAATGTTAATTCTCCATGATCTAGGCAAAAGAATGACTACTAGGAATAGGAACACCATTTTGGTCCTGGTTTTGGGATATACACAAACCTCACTGTATGTGTATACTACTTAATAGTAGCCTTATTGAAAAGTTCCATCATACATGCACAAGTATTAAAAAAAAACAATTCAAAGAAAATTAAATAAACTATAATGTTACGAGAAAATGTAATTTGTTCAACACTATCATGCATGCCTTGGAATCTCATATAAATACATATATATAAAATCTCATTTTTTAAAAAAATCTCACACATATATAACATGTTACAAAAATTTACTTCTAATCTTAAAAGAATATCAGAGAAAAAAAGTCAAATGAGATAATATGCTTATATCAAAGAATGCTTCACCTGAACTTCTTAATGTAATTGCAATGCTATAAAATTTTCTATCAACTGCTCTAAAACTAATTTGAAAAATACTTCTTAAAAATTATTTTAGAAATATATGAATCATGTTAACTTACAATTAATTGGTAATGACAATGATAATTTCAAACTAATTTTTGATGACACATTTGAAAAACAGAAAGATATTAAAGCATGGTTCCTAGGGGCTGGAGAGGTGGCTCAGAGGTTAAGAGCACTGGCTGTTCTTCCCAAGGTCCTGAGTTCAATTCCCAGCAACCACATGGTGGCTCACAGCCATCTACATTGAGATCTGCCTGGGCATATATGTAGAGCAAATACTGTATACATAATAAATAAATAAAAAATGTTTAAAAAAAAAACAATCAAACAAACAAAGCATGGTTCCTAATAGTTCTGCAATTGTTGTAGTACTGTTAATATATGAACATACTGGTGTGGGAACTGAAATTACTTCCTACCATGAAAAGAAAAAAAGAGAACTCAAACAAGTATTATAGGAATGACTTGTATCTGGGGAAAAAAGCATCTATATTTACATATGTACATCAAGGTTTATTTGTAGCTCTGTAAATAGGAAATTATGAGAATGAGGTAAGGAAATCATAGATTTTTCCTTCATAGATCAAAGGAGAAACAGAATGAGATGGATTAAAAAATGTGGAGGGGTTAAAGAAACAAAACATTCACAATAACTTCCACATCCCATGTTCCAGGAGGACAGAGAATAATAGGGTTATTTGGTCAAAAATTAAGCAAGAAAATTGATCGGAGAAATAAACCTGCTTATGACCAGTCAGCTACTAAACAAAATTCACAGTTTTAGCAGCAAAGTCAGTGGAGTTTCTACTATACTACTTCATGTCACATTATTGAAAAAGACAATGGAACTCTCAATAAGAGATTGTTGTGTATGTTTTACATTTTCTTTTTAAGATATGTATTTTATTTCTGATTATATGAATGTGTCTGTGTGTAGGTTATGCATACATGAATACTGGTGCCCAGGAAGGCCAGGAGAGGGCTTCCTAGCCCCAGGACTTGGGAGTTGCCTGTAGTTATGAGCTGTCCAAAGTGGGTGCTAAACTCAAGGTCCTTTGCAAGAACAATGCTCTCTCTTCACCACTGAGCCATTTCTCCAGCCCCTATTTTACATTCTCTGAGACTTATAAACTATGCTCCAGCCTAATGTCAAATTTGAGGTTGTACTTATCCCAAAACTCACAGCAGAGGTAAAAACTTCTATACTATAAGGACAGACTGAAAAGCCCAAAATTGAAAATGCTCAAAACGCAAGCCTTTGAATGTTTTTATGACTGTGACTATCGGTGGAAAAAAACACAGCAGGTCTCAAGGTACCTGAGGAACAGTCACAGTCAAAACGAATGTGCACTAAAACTATCAAATTACCTTAAGGAAATCTACATAAAAGTTATATACACAGAGAGGATATGAAACTAATTTTGTTTGAAATGATCTTTACAAGAAAAATCATTTGCTGCCAGCACTGAGACTTTTTATCCTAGCAAAGAACCTATGTCTAGCATACTGCTAAAGGATGTAATAACTGCTCAGTAAAATATTTCTACTTAAATCCAAAAATTTATAATTACTAAAGACAGAGCATAAGTGTGGTACACCACCAAAGGTAGCCAAATTAAGTGAAAAGAATCAAGGACAGTTGCTTGTCTCCTGTCCTGTGACAGTTTCAGCATCTCTAAACCAGTTTACTTATTTTTTTTTTAATTTTTTTGGGGGGGGGTGGTTTTGAGACAGGGTTTGTTTTCTCTGGGTATCTCTGGCTGTCCTGGACTCACTTCGTACACCAGGCTGTCCTTGAAGTCACAGAGATCTACCTGTCTCTGCCTCCCAAGTGTTGGAATTAAAGGCATGCCGGGCAAAAAAAAAAGTACCTTAAATCAAAAACTGTAATTGTGCAAACTCTGTTCCATGAAGCCTGTTTTATTACATGAAGAGTAAACACACTATGGATATAAGACAGACACTTAGTTTTTAACTTTCCAACCAGGTGTTTAAAATAGTTAAATGAACTGTTTCTACTACAAATGTTTAAAACAACAACAACAACAAAAAGACTGTTGGTAAATGTATACAGAGGAAAAAAATTAAAAAGTGAAGACTCAAGGGTTTGGAAAGATGGCTCTGCGGTTCAGAGCTTGTCCTGAGGCCGGGTATTCTGGAGGCAAAGGTAGGCGGGACTTTGTGAAGCTGAGGCCAGCCTGGTCCACATAGCAAGTAATGGGACAGCCAGCTATACATAGAGAGACCTTGTCTTAATCAACAAAATAGAGTGCAAACTGCTCTTGGAGAGGACCAAAGTTTAGCTTCCAACAACCACATGGGATGGCACACAAATCACCTATAACTTCAGCTCCAGAGGGATCCTATTCTGGCCTCCAAAGGAATCTGAGCTTACATATATATGCACATACAGACACACATACGTACATGTATTTGAAAATAATAAAAATAAATCTTTTTAAAAAGCAAAAGCTTATTTCATCTAATGTGTTTTAAAACTGCTACTATCTTAAAACAAATATTCAAGAGTTACACAAGGTACCATAAAAATGAAATTCAATTCTCAAAGGAATTCAACGAAAATTAAGACTTTTATGATACATCACAAAAAATAAGGGAAATCTGAAACATAATTCCAACAGTTTTTATTTAAAGCATTAAATTTGCATAAGTAATCAGGTTTTCTTCAACTATTACTTGTGAAAATACATTTCTGGTTATATTTTCAGTAAATAAAAAAAAAAACATGAGTGATGAGAATTCTTTTATTTTACTACTAAAGTCTGTAAAAGCAATGGGTATTTTAAATCATTTTTTTCATTTATTATTTAATAGTAAATAAAGTCATTTTTTAACAAATAAGTCTCAAAGAGTATATTTTAGTGGACTATTCTAAATTATAGCTAGCATCACAATTCCTACATATTGATAATGAACATAGCACCATCTAGAGAAGGGAAGGTACACACATGACAAAGGGATTTATAAAATATTTAAATCAAATGATTAAAGGAACTAAGGATAAAGTCTTTGCATTGATAAACTGAAAAGACAGAAGAAAAACAGGATATTTTAAAATAAAATTCAATAGCATATTTTAGAAAATTATGACAAAAAGTCTAAGTGCAATTATTGTTGAAGTTGAAATGTACATATAAAATGCTAGCACTGAAGCCAAATTGGCTATTATGACACCAGGATTTTCTAAAGAGCATCTGAGCACTTATCTACATGCAAGGACTTTAACACTCTCTCCACTCATGATTGTGCATGGTGATGTGTGTGTACTTAATTCTCTTTATTTATAAAATGGGTGAAACAACATGTTTCCTGGGGCTACAATGAAAATAAATATGAAAAGTTCCTTTCAGAAATGTAAGAAACTAAAAGGAAATACAAAATACTATATGAAATAATATCCATCACCATAAAGTAATGGCATGCTCTTAAAAGGCAGAACTTCACCAAGTTGTCTGTGCTCCCAGCGTCCCACTCTCTAGCTATATGAAGAAGTATGGACAACACAAGATGTCAACCAAAAAAAAAAAAAAAAATGACCTAAATCTTAAGAAACACTGTTTAGTAAAAATGAAACCTGTTGATGAAGAATAAAAATGATCTCCTGCAGATAGAAAGAGTTTCTCCAGATCAAGAGAAAGATTTTTAAGCTTTATAAAGCATAATCACTGCTAGCAGTGCAAGTCTATGTCATCCTAATAACACATTTTTTAAAAAGCGTGCAAATACAGGTGGTGGCCAGAAGAGGGCTTCGGATCACCTGGAACTTGAGTTCTGAGTTGCCATGTGGGTTCAAGGAAAGGAACTTAGGTCCCTCTGGAGGAGCAGCCAGTCCTCTTAACCACTGTGCCATCTCTCTAGTTCCTCATTTTCAAATTCTTAAAACCAAAATGTACTTAACTCTGACTAATTTAAAAGACATGGTCGTTACATTATAAAGGCATAATGAAGCATGTCTCTCAGTGTTGCTCACTTCTTTCTTCTTATCAGTAAGGACTCTGCTCAGAAATGACTGTATTCTCCCCAACTAACATCCTTACTTTTCTGCTCTGCCTACTAAATTTTAAGCTCATTTCAACTAATTGCCATTACTTCTTTCTGCAAGTTGCATACACAAATCTAAAATCTATCTGGCTCCTTATTTAATCCACTATCTTGTCCACTCTGGCTTACCTGTTTCTTTTGAGTTCCTGGCTATAAGGGCATCAAGATCTACTGATTTGGGCCTAACTGGCAATTGTTCAGGATCTAGCTTTGGTTTTGATACTGGCTCAGTTTCAATCTTTGAAGAAATTGTAGAAACTTCTCCATTAATTCTGAAATGAGAAAAATATATGAAAATCACTTTAAAGTTAAATAGAAGTTTTAAATAGTGATTTAATGGTATTAAAGATTTTGTGTGTAACATAATACTAATTTCCATCTCCTCTGTAAAACTATGCAAAAACATAGCTGCTAATTCTAAGACTGATCACAGCAAAATCAGAAATATATAAACAGTTTAAGGGCATTCATTTTTTTCTGAATATAAGCGTAACACTTAACAGAATAGTCTACAAAGAAATAAACATATTGGAAATGGATATTTAAACATAGAAAGGCAACAGAGTCCTTTAGGTCAAAGGTAGTTAATGAACATCTAATTTTAAATTAGGTTAAGGCTTACTTGGCTGCTGGCGGTGGAGGAGGAACTGGCTTTTCTGGTCGCTTTGAGTACATTGTTCCAGGAGACCTCAATAAATTATTGGCTTTCGTTGGTGGAGTGGGCTTTTTGGGTGGGACTTGAGGAGCAGCGGGTTTAGAAGGTTTCTGTTCCAGCAGTGTTTTTTCGTCTGATGATTAAAAAATACTTAGGTTATTAATAATCAAAACCATTTAGGTTTTTATTCTTACACTATTGCCAGGATAGAAAGTGAGAGGCAGAGACCAATATTAACCCTCCTGTTCTGTATGTGTATAAGTATGCACTGTTTGAAGATTTCACTTTAATATGTCTAGGAACCTTTTTAAAGATCACCCAGTGGAGTCAGAATGCATTAAAACCTGATTAGAAATAACACACACTTTTTGTTATGTTTCCAATATTCTTTGCTTGCTATTAGGGGTGTTAACACCACTTCATGAAATAATTCAATGAATAGATATCTTCAAATGGTATAAAAATACTTAAAGAACAGTATTATGGGGCTGGAGAGATGGCTCAGAGGTTGAGAGCACTAGCTGCTCTTCCAGAGTTCCTGAGTTCAATTCCCAGCATCCATATGGTGGCTCATAACCATCTTTAATGAGATGTGGTGCCCTCTTCTGGCCTGCAGGCATACATCAATCCAGAACATTGTACACATATAAAATAAATAAATATTTTTTAAAAAGAACAATATTATGAATAATTGTATGCTACACTCATTAAAAGAAAATTCAGCTTTTTGGACAGCAGTCTGTCTGCAGTTGGAGCAAGGGGTTTTTTTCATGCCAAGAGATAGGTTTGCCACTAATTCAACCATCTCACACTGGAGATTCTTCGATGCTTAACTTCTACTTGGAGTAGAATAGGGGGTGCTGTCAGGAGCTGATATGTCTCGATATCAAAAAAAAAAAAAAGAAAATCTTAATTTTCTGGTAGCAGGGAAGTCGACAGCCTAACTCTGCCAAGACAGGGTAGGTTAGTCCTTCATAATCCCTGCTCTACAACAAATGTCTGTCAGAGAAACAGGACCCAAAGGCTGAAGACTGATGCAGGAATGTATGGAGAGAAAATGGGAACTGTCCAGGCAGTCACTGGTATGTCATTTCTTAGTTTTGGAAGCTGAGGGCCCTGCACTTCCTATATAAGCAGATATATTTATCCCTCTCAGGTCTCTGAGGTGGTTGAAGAATAGACAGCTAGAGTCTCATAGTTAAATTTTGAGCTGTTTAGGAATCAAGAGGGTGTTATAGATCCAAGAAGATACTCT
Organism: Lophiomys imhausi; assembly: GCA_907164525.1. Taxonomy (NCBI): domain Eukaryota; kingdom Metazoa; phylum Chordata; class Mammalia; order Rodentia; family Muridae; genus Lophiomys; species Lophiomys imhausi. The sequence continues at coordinate 1,519,590 of CAJQZJ010032225.1, forward strand.
TAAAAGTGTGTTGCAAGTTAGTATGAATGTTGAATCAGATATAGACCTTTAAACTCATGGAGATGGTTAGAAAGTAGAATGTTAAAGTCAGGGGCCAAATATGTATAAACTGGACATTGGGAAGGTATACTGGGCCATTTAACTCTCATAAATGTGGCATATTTATATCTGTTGTTTTGTATAGTATTTACTGTTATAAGAGAAGGAACCATCTGTTGGACTGAAAGGGGAAACTTCTGGGGGGAAGAGGGTGGAAGGGCGGGATAGGAAGGGGGAATAGGGAGGGGTTTGTGACTGAGATGTAACTTGAAGAAAAAAAAATAAAGTATTTAAAAAAAAAAAAAAAAGCAAATTCAGCAACAAAAGGGTACCAAACACTTAAGGTGCTACACACAGCATATTTTTCAGATACTAAGCACAAATCCTAACAGAGTACCGTGCACACACAGTTCAGATCCATAATACAGTAGTGAAAGTAACAGACACAACTAAAAATAATAAACTTAGGTCCAACATTGAATGATTATTTGCATTTGAAAAAATATGTACAAAAGTCTATAAATAATTTTATGAAATTTCTTCTTAGTCAGAAATTAGTTAATATTAATAAACTTGAACCAACATCACAAGACACAGCACAACTCCTTTAATATTACAAATTTCATTTTAAAATAACAAAAATATAAAATACAGGGGCTGGAGAGAAAGGTCAGCAGTTAAGAGCACTGGCTGTTCTTGCAGACGACCCAGATTTAGTTCCCAGAACCTACATAATAACTCACTTTTGGTATAGAGATCTAATGCCTTCTTCTGGTATCTTCGGTATTGGGTATGCATACTGTGCACGTACATACATTCAGACAAATATTTATAAAATAAAAACAAGTATTACAATCTGTACTCTACAATGCATATAATGACTCCCTGGGAGCTTGTGAAAAACAGGAATCTGATCATCCTTTAAGACAAAAGCATATTCATTCATTCATTCATTCATTCATTTATAAGACAAGGTCTCTCTATGTAGTCCTGGCTGCCCTGGAACTCACATTGTAGACCAGGCTGGACTTGAGCTCACAGAGATCCTCCTGCCTCTGTCTCCCAAGTGCTGGCACAGAAGGCATGAGCCATCATGCCTGGCTAAAAGTTTATTTTTATATGGCCTTAAAATGTAACAATATGCCAGGAGTGGTGGAGCACACCTCTAAGGCCAACACTAGGGAGGCAGAGGCAGGTAGATTTCTTTGAGGTCAAGGCCAGCCTGGTCTACAAAGTGAGTCCAGGACAGCCAGGGCTATTACAGAAAGAAATTGTGTCTCGAACCGCCCCCCCCCCCAAAGTAACAATACATCACAACATACCTATACCACTACAAGAAAAATGCAAAACTTCCCAATTCTGGCCATAATCAATTAGAGTCCTTTATAGAGTTCTAACAGCTAACTAAATTTAAATTTCTAGAAAATACTGAAAAATATGTTTTACAGAAAATAGCAGAAAGGCTCTTTGCTTAGCTTACCCATTCCTCTAGCTCACTCCCATTCTTAGGAATCTTTCTCCTGTCTTAATAAACTAACCTATCCTATTTGTAATCATGTGTTCCTGATGCAATCATTTGCTGTGGGACACAAGTGCCTAGAACTGCATGTCTCCCCAACTCTCTGGGCTTTCTCAATATTCCTCTGACCTCCACATCCAACTCAAATGGCAAGACTTATTCTCCACCTTTCCTCTTCCTGGCAGCTGCTGAGATGGACAGAATCCAGGTAAAGTGTCCCAGCAATCCACAGTAAATCCCTGAGTACTCTTTCCGTGCAGAATCCATGCTCTGGCACTCTGCATCCTACACACTTATGTCTTCAACTCCACAACACCATCAGGTTCTGTCTGGCTTCTTTGCTGCTACCTATAGAGTGCCTTTGGAACAGGCAAAAGAAGTCAGACAGAACTCTAAACAAATCACAGTCCTAACGTAAAGACAAAATATAAAATTCCTACACTATAAAACAGGAAAGGAAGAAATGGTCTTGAGCATGATGATGGCTGCAACACATGTGAAAGGAGAACCAGCTTCCACCAGTTGTGAAAGGAGAACCAGCTTCCACCAGTTGTCCTCCAATCTCAAACACACCTCTTGCACTGACACACAAATCATATATGCACGCATAATAATCAATATACTTCTTAACAAAGAAAATCTGAAACTTAAGAAAATAAATAAATGAAATTTCTGTTCTACCAGAAAAATAAGCAGTGACACAATGGGAAAAGGTGTTTGTAAAAAACACATGTGATAAAGTGCAGCTACTCAAAGATAAAGAAAGGGGCTGGAGAGATGGCTCAGAGGATAAGAGCACTGGCTGTTCCTTCCAAAGGACCCAGGTTCAAATCCCAGCATCCACATGGCAGTTCACAGCTGCCTGTAATTGTCAGGTGTGGTGGCATACGCCTTTAATCCCAGCACTTAGGAGGCAGAAGCAGGTAGATCTCTGTGAGTTCAAGGCCAGTCTGGTCTACAAAGTGAGTCCAGGACAGCCAAAGATACACAGAGAAACCCTGTCTTGAAAAAACAAAAAATAAAATGAAAATAAACAAAGAACTCTTAAACTTGGTTTTTTAAAAAAGGACTACCTAATTAAAAAAATTAACCAAAGATCTAGCATACGCTTTACCAAAGATACATAAAAAGTATAGAAACAGGTGAGGAAAAAGGGACTGCCAAAGGTTAGGATGGAGAGAAATCTGAGAACAAAGGATGTTCAGGACAACAAAACTATCCTGATGGCACAATGGTGGAGACATGTCACTACACATCTGTCCATCCAACAGAATGTACAACACAACTGTATGAACCCTGATAATGGAATGTCAATTATACTTATAACTATCAATCATAACCAATAAACACCTCCAACGCAGAATATTTAGAGGGGAGGAAATTGTTTTCCTATAAGGAGGAAGAAGGGATAAAGGGGAACTTACACTTTTGGTTTAACTGTCCTTTCTTTTTTCTCATCATTTGAGTATGTGTGTGCGTGATAGGGGTTATACATGCCACAGCACATGTAAGGAGGTCACAGGACAACCTTGGTGCAGGTTCTTCAGATCATCAGGCTATGCAACAATGTACTTCTACCTACTGAATCAATCTTTCTAGCCCTTGGCTCAACTTTCTATGACTTGAAAATTATATCCAAGAAAGAAGGGAGGATGGGAGGGATAAATCAGTTAAGAAGACACAATAATTTAGGCGATAGACAGCAGCTAAACTCTAACCTTGGCCATAGAAATAAAAGCACCGAAGCAAATTCAAGTTCATGCCCGATCTGTTGGAGACAAGCATCACAGATCTTTTTATGCACACAGCGTCTTACTTTCCTAAATTTAACAATATAAAATGTTTTGACACTAATGCAACCATCTCCAAATGGAGATTCTTCGATGCTCATCCTCTACTTGGAATAGAATAGGGGTGCTATCAGGTGCTGATATGTCTCAATATCAAAAAGTCTTCAGCTAAGAAAACTTTGAATGCCATATATTACAGATCTCTTGAGGTTTTTGAAGACCACCTATCTCTTCGTATCTTTGGCTAAGAGAAGGTTGCTTGTGTCTTAGCAACTTGATTTCTGTTTAACTTAGAAATTATCTGTGATAAACTATGCTGGTACCTAACAAAATGACATGTTTGAATGGGTATTAGTTTGCATCTCTTAATTATCCTATACAGTTTGTGACAGTTGCTATTAAAAGGCCAAAACTTCACATTGCATTTTTAAGCTTTACCTAGGTACATACAATACCTTAAAAAGGGTTAACCTTGATTTTGTATCAATATACAAAGATCAATACCAATGTAGCCACTGGGCAAGAAAAAATCCCTTGCTTCAACTGTAGAGAGAATGCTGTCTGAAAAGGACAAAACTTGGAAGCAGATAAGTCGACAGCCTAGTTCTGCCAAGACGGGGTAGGCAAGTCCTTCATAATTCCTGCTTTACAATCAATGTCTGTCAGAGAAATGGGGCCAGGAGGCTGAAGATAAATGCTCTAATGTATGGAGAGAAATTGGGGACTGTCCAGGCAGCCAGTTGTCTGTCATTTCTTAGTTTTGGAAGCTGCTGGCTCTGTACTTCCTGTTTAATCAGACATATTTATCCTTCTTAGGTCTCTGATGTGGTTAAAGTCTGAATAGTTACAGTCTCACAGTTAAATTTCAAGTTGTTTTGGAATTAAAAGGATGTTCTAGGTCTAAGAAGATGCTTTTAAGTTGGTAATGCAAGGTAGGATGGAAATTGAGATAGGTATAGAACTTTAAACTCATGGAGATAGTTGCATAATAGAGTACTGATGTCGGTTGCCAGGCATATGTGGACTGGACATTGGAGATGTATGTTGTACCTTGTAATTTTCATAATTGTGGTCTAATTATTAAAAAAAACTATGAGTTCTGGGAGAAGGGGGAGAGGGTATGAGGGTGGGACTGGGAGGGGTGGAGAGAGGGGACTGTGTTGGAGATGTAACTTAAAGTAATAAATAAACATTTAAAAGGGGGGGGGACTAGAGAGATGGCTCAGTGGTTATGACCACTGTCTGCTCTTCCAGAGGTCCAGAGTTCAATTCCCAGCAACCACATGGTAGCTCACAACCATTTATACTCGAATCTGATGCCCTCTTCTGGCATGTAGGGGAACATCCAGATACAGTTCTCATATATATAAAGTAAATAAATAAATCTTTACAAAAATGTTTTGACAAAATACATGAATGTCTAGGAAAAACTTTCCAAGTTCATATACAATGGGATTAAATACCTAGTAATCTCCATAGTTAAATTCTAATTAATTTTTTAAATGTAATTTTAAAATCACTATAAAAATAACAAGTTGATTATCTAGTATCTAGTTTTTATACACACTATGAAACAATAATTAACTACATCTTACTGAAGGAGTCATTTAATTTTTTGTTTGGTTGGTTGGTTGGTTTTGTTTTTTCGACTGGTCTCAAACTCAAAGATCCGCCTGCCTCTGCCTCCAGAGTTCTGGGATTACAGGCATGCACTACCACACCCCGCGATTCATTTAATTTTTTAACAAATATAAATTATCAATATGATGAAAGGTTTAATTTTATATCAGTTTGACACAATCCTCATTATTAAAAAGTCTTAACAGCGCAAAGTAAATATCAACAAATATATAAAGAAAGCATAAATGATCTGTTATGGTGGTCATATTTAAGAGCGGTCAAAGAAAGGATTTGTTAGACAAGGGCAGAGACAGCCTTACCTTTTTCTTCAGCTCTTGGAAGAAAAACCTTCTTCTCTGCAGCTAACGGGTCAGGTTTTGGAGCTGGGAGGTGGGAAAGAAATTCAATATTAACTTTTAAAAATAATATACAGGAAAAGAACAAAAAGATAGTAATTTCTGGCACTCAACACCAGAACTCAAATTAATTTCTTCGTCTGTACTTGGATTAACATCATTAATGTTCCTTGATTTGGCACATTTACCTCATGAATGCATCTATACATATAAGATTTCATTTTATTTCAGTTGCAAAGTCACACAATAGGGATGGCATGACTATAACACACCTGAAATTCTGGCACTCAGGAGGTAGAGGCAGAAGATCAAAAGTTTGAGGTTACCATGAGTTATCTGGTTAGCTAGCTCAGGGTTCCTTCAGCTACATAGTGAGATCCTGTCTCAAGAACTATAAGCAAACAAAAATCAGAAACAGAAAGAACAAATGCACAAAACCTTCAAACTGTATTTAGGTATCTAGAAATACTTTGTATAACGAAGCATTTGCTCAAAATCAATACAGAAATAAAAAAGTAGAGTATGGGGCCAGATTTCATGGCACACACATCTCTAATCCCAGCACTGGGGAGGCAGAGGCAGGCAGATCTCTCTGAGTTAGGGCAGCCTGGTCTGCAGAGTGAGTTCCAGACTAGCTAGATCTACAGAGTGAGACCCTTTCTCAAACAAAATTAACAAATACATAAACAACGGGGTGGGGTGTGTGCCAACAACTGATGACTCAGCAGTTATGAGCACTGGCTGTTCTTCCAGAAGACCCAGGGTTCAATTCTCCTACCAAAGTGAAAGTTCTTACAAGCATCTGTAACTCCAGTCGAAGGGTAGACCTGGTGCCTGCCCTCTTCTAGCCTCCATGGGCAGGCAGTACATGCACAGAAATACATACAGGAAAAACAGCCATAAATATATATATATATATGTGTGTGTGTGTATGTATATACAATAATTCTTTTAATTAAGTAAATATTTCAGCCAAGTCATTCTACAACAGGTTTAAACTTGATTAGTTGTACTAACTCAACATTCTTATTACTGAAGCACACAAATTATCTCTCAGGTCTTCATTTTACTTTATTTTGAGACAGGATCTCACTACACAGCCCAGCCTGTCTTGAACTTACAATCCTAAAAGTGCTGGGGTTACAGATATCCACCACCATGCCTGACTAGGATCCATATTTTATATCATTTGTACTTTTAAAACTAATGATGAATAATGCAAGTGAACATTTAATTTTGTATAGATCTAAAATACCTTAGCATTCATTTCAATTGATCTTGCTAATACGCCTCAGTGGTTTCCATTAAGCTAGACTGTCCTGTTCTGTAACCTAAGTGAAGTAAACAATGCTTTTTACTGACCTGGACCCTTTGCAGGGGGAGGTGGTTTCTTTGGTTTCTAGGGAGGGAGGAAAAGGTTAAAATTGATTAACCATTTAGAGTTAAAATAAATTAATTGAAATTATATCATTTCTTATCTTATTCTTGCCAAAAGTATTAAAATTCCTTAGCCTAACAACTCTAGAAAAAGTCACTGAAAAATTATTACATCCAAACAGATTCCTTCATCAAAAGTTAGTCAAATACTCTCAAAAATCAATTGGCTAATTAGTTCTATATTTCTAAACATCAATTTTCCCTTCTTCACAGCTCAGGGATAGAGAAGCGGAGTGGGTGGTGAAACAAGGGAAGAGAAGGCCTTGTGCTCACTGGTGCACAAGTGACATGACTGCAGTGAAGGGGACCGTGTCTTCTACTTGATTTATGTGCGCTCTGCCAGAGACTCGTGCCTGGTACTTACACACCTGGTAAAAAGTACACGAAGGGGCAAGTCAAAGGCCCCAGTGGAGAAACTTCACTACTACTCATGTTTTTATATGGACACCTTATAAAACTGCTTTTTAAATATTTATATTTATACTCATAGTATTGCTCTCTGCCTTAATCAAAGCATTTTCTGCTTCCAGCAAGCTATAGATAATGCAGAGGCTCATAACAAGATAAAGTGCTGAGAATCATTCAGCACTGCACTGAGTTGTCCATGCGTGTAATCTCCACCAAAGCTTGGGAACATCACAAAAACAGGTACACAAAGAAAGAATGTGAGAGAGGACATGGGAAGGAGTGCTGTGAAGAGCGTTTTTTTTGGATATGAAGTGGACTGTGTACGTGAACTCTAAGCAGCTGTGGCTATTTGCAGAAGGCTGCACCCGTCAGCAGTGCATCATGCATTGAGAAGAGCTCAGAAGGCCCCACGCCCCCCTGAGGAGCTGTAGGCAGTTAATGGTTCCTGAGGATGAGGGGCCATTCCTCTGTGGTGAGTCACTAGTAATATGCCTTTGCTCAAGGCCCAAGCAAAGAAACTCCAATCCAGTCAATCCTAATTAAATTCAGTTGGTTACCAACAAAAATGGAAATAATAAGAACACAATAATAAAAGGGCTGGTTGGAAAGGAAAAGGGTTTGGTGAGAAGGGGGATGTAAGAGGATAATGGAGGAAGGGGAATATGATCAATGTTATTGTATGTACAAAACTGTGAAAGGGTAAGTTTTTTGTTGTTGTTGTTTTGTTTTTGAGACAGGGTTTCTCTGTGTTGCCCTGGCTATCCTGGAACTTACTCTGTAGACCAGGCTGGCCTTGAACTCACAGAGATCCACCTGCCTCTGCCTCCCGAGTGCTGGGATTAAAGGCGTGCACCACCACGCCCAGCAATTACAGACAGCTGTGAACTGCCATGTGGGTGCTGGGATTTGAACCCAGGTCCTTTGGAAGAGGAGTCAGTGCTCTTAACCGATGAGCCATCTCTCCAGCCCGAAAGGGTAAGTTTAAAAAAAAAAACAAAAACCTTAGAGTATATATGGGAAATTAAGAAATAAAAATGAGTTATAAAGACTGAAGAACTCTCATAGGTAAAGGCAAAAAGTCACCTTTCCCCTCAATAAGCATTCATTCACTTTTAAGATTTAATGTAGTGTCTTAAAAAGTTTCTAACGTTTTTAATTATGTTGCTCCAAATTAAGAATAACTAATAAGTAACATAATAAAAGCAGAAAAAAGTACTCGTTAGTAAAGAATAAAAGCAGACTGGAGACTGAATGCAATATAGCAAAGGGAAGAACTCAGACAGCCTACGCGTCTATGAAGTAACTGCCAATAGTTGATTGCAGGCTACAAAGATTAGTGCACTCTGCATAGGGTTGAGCTGAAGATGACAGCCTATCTTGCTGTATACTTCTAACCAGCTTGCCTTCTCACTTGTAATCTCAGGTGGCCCTGTACATGACAAAGTGTCAACGTACCAAAAGGCAAAAGATCTACTACTAAGGAATGATTCAGTCTCATTGCTTTGTCCTTTGGAATTAATACAGAAATATTACATGTATAAGGAGGCAAGAACTCAGCTTCATAGAACCTTAAAATATACTGACATTTTTCATTCACATTAAATAATTTCATTAAGAAAATTAAGAATTTATTCAACTTCTCTAAAGTCACCTTTTGTGAGTCAGAAAAGGCAAAGAAGTCAAGGCTGGGTTTCAGTGCATATAGTCAGTCTCAAGAATAAAATACAGGATTGAAATATAACACTGTTTCATGGCAAATCAAATTTTACTTAAATGTACAATTTTATTAAACTATGAAATTTATTCAATAGCAAGGTAAGAATGTTATTTTGAGAAAAATATTGGCAAAGTTTTATCATCATTAAAAAACAAACAGAATCTTACTGGAAAATCTTTATCTAGTTCACTTATCTGAACAGCAAAGTTGTCTGGAAACACTCCTTCTTTACCGTTAAGTTCACCCTTCCACCAGCCCGCTTCTCCAGTCTCCTAAAATCCAAACCAGTTACAACCAAAACCGTTACACTAATGGAAGTTACATATTTTATTTGTAGTGTGTGTGTGTGTGTGTGTGTGTGTGTGTGTGTGTGTGTGTGTGTGTGTGTGTAAGGGTCTTTACCAGGGAGCCCAGGCTGCCTCAAACTTACTATCCTTGTGTTCCTGCTCTGTAGGCATGAGCTACTAGTTATCATTAAATGTTGGGAAGTGCTGGGTGTGGTGGCGTGCGCCTTTAATCCCAGCACTCAGGAGGCAGAGGCAGATGGATCTCTGGGAGTTCGAGGCCAGTGGGTCTACAAAGCAAGCCCAGGACAGCTAGGGCTTATTACACAGAGAAACCCTGTCTCCAAAAACAAACAAACGAACAAACAAAAGAGAACATTTTGCTATCTTTTTTGTATTCATAAAATGTATACTTTAAATGTACACAATAAAATATATTCTTTTAAAAAAATTGCACACTAACCCAAACGTAAACAGTTAACCTAAAACAGTAATATGAACTTCAAAACAAAATACACCACAAGGTTATAGCAAAAGTAAATATTTACTACTCTTTCATAAGTAATTATTATTATAAAATCCTGCCCAGTCCTAAAAACCATGTTTTTTTTTCTTTACTTTGCCTTAAATTTTATTCTAACTTAAGCAATCAATTCTTTCTTTAACATAGGTGTACAAAGACTGGGTGTGGCTCAGGAGGTAGAGGCATTCACCATCAAGCCTGATAACCTGAATTCAAACCCAGGGACCCACCCTGTGGAAGGAGAGAACCAACTCCCACAAGTTGTCCTTGGATTTCCACATTCATGGCCTGTGTACACCTCCAACCTAGATTCATGACCTCTTACTAATGAACATTCAGGTTGTCCAATTCTTGGAGAATAAATAATAAAGGAATAAAAATAATGAGATTATTGGTCATTTCTTTTGCAGATTTATTATCTTAAGTATTTGAATGTTTTGCCTACATGTATGAATGTGTCACATATACATTCCTGATGCCTGCAGAAGTCAAAAGAAGGTGTCTCATCCCCTGGAACTAGAGTTACAATGGCTCTAAGCAATCATGTGGGTGCTGGAAACGGAAAGCTGATCCTCTGAAAGAGTACAAAGTGCTCTTGACTGCCAAGCCATTGCTCCAGCCCCGATCACTGACTGGTTTTTAATATATTAATTATAATACAGACAATAAGAGTTTTTAAAAATACTTACTTTATGAACTTGTATTTATGTTCCAAGTTCCCAGAACCCAAAAACAAGACAAGGCCCCAGTTCAGCTGAAGTTAATTTAATATTCTATAGCCATTGCAAGGGAGTATTTCTATGAATGATGTCTCACTAAAAGAATATACCTTACCTTACTTATCAAATGGATTATCTCCCCTTCTTTAAAAGTAAGTTCATCTTCATTGGTTCCTTCATAGGAAAATAATGTTCTACAATATTCCTTAGCTGAAATAAAGAATATAAATGTGACTTATACAAATTGACTGATACAGCAGATACTTATTAAGCCTTTTGTAAAGTAATATACTCATTAAGTTATTAAGGATTACACTAATAATTTTTGTACGGTTAGGTTTACACTCAATGTTAAGAAAAAATTTCAGTATCACAAATATTACGCAGTGTCTGATATGTACCAGGCATAGTTTTAACTTCAGAGGTTCTAAAATGAACACAAAACATCAGAATTCTTAACCTCATGTGCTTTTATGCAGTAGGATTTAATATTCTTGGAACTAGTAGAGTGTAACAAGTCTCTCGAATGAGTTAGTAATATAAAAAGCATATTTATACTATAGTGGTTTATTTGAGAACTTACCCTTAATCTTGCCATCAATGTCTGTTTTTGTTACCTCCATATTCTGGGTTCTAGATCCCAGTGACTGCAGGATTAAGGGCTAGAAGAGACAAGGATAACATCAACTAGCATTAAGTTAAATTCTTAAAGATTCTACTTTTTAGGCTCGGGAGATGGCTCCGTTGTTAAGAAGGCTTGTTGCTCTTCCAGAGGACAGAGGTTCAATTACCAACATCTACATGGTGGCTCACAATAGTGTGGAACTCCAGTTTCGGGGACCTAACCCCCTTTCTGGTCTCCAAAAAAAATTAGGCACCATGTGGTATGCAGATACACATGCAAGCAAAGCATACACACACTAAAAACAAAAATAAGTAAATAAAAATTTTTTAAAGTGTTTACTTTAATTTTAAATGTGTGTATATGTGTTTGTATGTGGAAATGTGCATGTGAATTCAGTTGCCCACAAGGCCAAAAGATGGTGCTGATGCCTGGAGCTGTAGTTAACGGTGGTTTTAAGTCACTTCACATGGATATTGGGAACTGGCCTCTAGTCTTCTATAAAACAATATGCATTCTTAACTGCTGAGCTAAGTCTCTAGCTCAAGAATGATACTGATAAGGCAAGTTTTCCTTTAAACTTTTCCAGCACTCCTGATTGGTCCTTATAGTCATGTTAGTAATCTAACTAAAAAACTCAACAATAAAAAATTAATAGTCTCAGCCGGGCAGTGGTGGCGCATGCCTTTAATCCCAGCACTTGGGAGGCAGAGGCAGGCGGATCTTTGCGAGTTCGAGGCCAGCCTGGTCTACAAAGTGAGTCCAGGACAGCCAGGGCTACACAGAGAAACCTGTCTCGAAAAAACCAAAAAAAAAAAAAAAAGTCTCAAAAGTTCCTCAAATAATAGCTACTAAAAATTTTTCTTCTTACATGCATGGGTATTTTGCCTGCACATACACCTATGCACCAAGTGCATGCAGTGCTCATGGAGGCCAGAAGACGACAGTGCATCCCCTCGGATTGGAGTTATTAGAGGGTTATGAGTCACCATGTGGATGCTGGGAATCTAGCCGGGGTCCTCTGGAAGAGCAGTCAGTGCTCTTAACCACTAAGCCAGCACTGCAGTCCCAATAGCCACTAATTTGTAAAATTATCTAAAAATAATAAATATACTCTGGTACACACATTATGATTTAATAATAAAATTTCTAAAATAAAATAACTATATGTATATATATATATACACACACATATATATATGCGCACATACATATTGAAATGTAATCCTTACAACTTTCTGCATCAAGTAGAGATTATCATTTTTCCTTTTCACATTAGGAAGTAGCTAACCCATAAAGTAGTAATTTTAGACCTGGAGCCTCTGAACCTACAAAAATGGACTCTTAATGACACTAAACATTAAAATAGAGGGGATTTTTAAAAATTCATTTGACCTATTATTTGAGAACTTCTTGCATGTATACAATGAATTTGAGAGATTCATATACATGAGCATTGCATTTATATCACTCACCCCACCCCCCCCCAAGTAGAAGGAATATTTAAAACATGTACTTCATTACTATCTGAATGAAAATATTCAAGCACTGTTACAACTCTTACATTTCTCCATACAGTATGGCAGATCCTGCACCGCCTTCAACAAATGCTTCCTTGAATTCTCTACTCCAATAGAACAGTACATGTGACATTAGACTTCAATGGTTAAAAATATTAATACAATGATAACTAACCTTCCATTGTGGTTTTGTCTTCCAAAATATTCACTTTAATTTCTACCAGATCGAATCATATCTTTTAATATGGCATAAACACAGCAAGTGCTCCCTACTTTATTAAACAAGATAACTCTGAGACTACTCTCACTAATAACAGAGTATTAGATATCATTGTGACTAGCAGGATACTAACATAATGCCACTAAACAAATCAAGTTATTTAGTGCAATCATACACTTTTAGAGCTCAAAATGACCCATTTAGTCCAATGTCCCTCACAGAGCAACAAGCTATAGAACACCATTTCATAAAACTGAAAATATAATCCATTATACTCTATACTCTTTTCTTTGTTTCAGAAAGTATTTCACTATGCAGCCCTAACTGGCCTGGAAATTGCAATGTAGACCAGACAGACCTCAACCTCAGAGATTCGCCTGCTTCTGCCTCCTAAGTGCTGGGATTTAAAGATGTGTGTCATCACACTGAACTAGGCCCTCAAATCTTAATACCACAGAGTTTCAGAGGTAAGGGCAGGGCAGGAATCAGAGATGTGCTTTCCTGAATCCAACTCAAAGTTAAACAGGAAAGTATGTAGCAAGCGGACAGAGAAGACTATTGAAAACCACCATCTTGGAAGAAATAACAATGTATTTCACCAACCAATAAGATGTAGCTGAATTTAGTAAATAATGAAATGAACTTGTAAGAGACAGTGAGATACAAATGAGAATTATAGGAGATGGCATAGAAGCTTATACTGCTCTTAAGGAAGACCCCAGGTTGTTCCCAGCACCCACACAGCAGCTCAAGTACATGTAAGTTCAGTTTTAGAGGATCCAGCTCCCTCTTCTGATATCCTTGCACTCATGTGTACACATTACACACATATACACAAAGGCACACACATGTACATTAAGTAAAACTTTCTAAAAATGAGAATTATAGGAATAAAGTTAATTTCTTCTGAATTAATTGTTCAGTCAGTACCTCCAAAATACAGAAACTTCCAAAGAACTCTTCAAGCCTGCCATTACACACCCCCCATCATCACCAAAAAGTAAAGACTTAAGTTTTTAGCCTTTTTTTAAAAAGAACTTATTAACTATGGACTGTTCACTTGACTCCATTTGAATATGCTAGCAAAATGCTAATAAAATTATCCAAACACTCAGAAATGCAGCTAGTAAATTTAGACATTTTTGAGAATTCAGAGAGCTGGGTGATGGTGGTGAACACATTTAATACTCAGGAGGCAGAGGCAGAATGATCTCTGTGAGTTTGAGGCCAGTCTGGTCTATATAGAGTGAGTTCCAGGACAGCCAGGAGCTACTCAGAGAAACCCTATCTTGAAACCTCTCCTCCCCAAAAGTCCTGAGAAGTTAAATAGCACTTAGGTAATCTAATATTTCATTTCAAATTCACTTTAAAAAGAATTGGACGGAGAGAGAGAACTGGGTGAGAGGGGGTCAAGAGGGGAATGGGAAGGAGAGCGTGGATAGGGGTGAGAGGGCTGTGAGAGAGAAGATAAATTCATGTTGGGGCATCTCTGGGACAAGTTAGAGACTTGGGATGGAGAAGGCTCCTAGGAGAAGATGGGGGTAACCCTAACTGAGAATTCTAGTAAAAGGGGGATACTGAGACTGAAGTGGCCACATTCTGTAGCTAGGCAGAACTTTCAGTGGGGGGAGAGACACCAACTCACCCACAAAACCTGTGACCCAAAATTTGTCCTGTCTACAAGATATTCAGGGATAAAAGATGGAACAGAGATTGAGGGAATGGCCAACAAGTGACTGGCCCACCTTGGGACCTACCTCATGGGAGACCAACAACCTCTGACACTATTAATGATACTCTGCTATCCTTGCAGACAGGAACCTAACATAACTGTCATCTGAGAGACTTCATCCAGCAGATAATGGAAACAGACGCAGAGACCCACAGCCAAGCATCAGGTGGAACTCAGGGAGTCATGTGAAAAAGTTAGGGGAAGGATTAAAGGAGCTGGAGGAGTCAATGACACCACAAGAAGACCTAAATAGCCAATTAACTTGAGCACAGGGTGGCTCACAGAGACTGAATCACCAACCAAAGAACATGCATGGATTGGTCCTAGGCCCACTACACATATGAAGCTGGTGGGCTGCTTGGCCCTCAAGTAGATCCCCTAATAATTGGAGCAGGGACTTGGACTCTGTTGCCTCCCTCTAGACCCCATCTTCCTAGCAGAGTTGCCTTGTCTTGCCTCGGTGGAAGAAGAGGAACTTAGTACTGATGCAATTTGATGTGCCCGCCAGGCGTGGTGGCACATGCCTTTAATCCCAGAACTGAGGAGGCAGACAAATCTCTGGGAGTTCAAGGACAAAGTGAGCCCAGATCAGTCAAGGACACAGAGAACCCTGTCTTGAAAAACAAAAACACAAAGAATTTGATGTGCCAGAGTGGGTTGGTACTGGGTGGGTGGGTAGGTGGAGGTTATAGGGAAAGTGAGTGGGAGAATGGAACTAAGAAGAGAGGAGGGGAAGGATACAATTGGGATGTAAAAATAAACAAAAAGTTGGGCGTGGTGGTGCACACCCTTAATCCCAGCACTCAGGAGGCAGAAGCAGGCAGATCTCTTTGAGTTCAAGGCGAGCCTGGTCTAGAAAGTGAGTCCAGGACAGCCAGCCAGAGATACACAAAGAAACCCTGTGTCGTCCCCCCACCAAAAAGAAAAGAAAGCTCAATTTTAGGTATCTGTTACATTAAAAAGAAAAATAACAAGATGAGACACCCAACACGGGAAGGATGGGATGGGTGGGAGAGGGGGTAGAGGGTAGAAGGTGGGAGGGAGGTGTGGAGGGAGGAGAAGAAAAAGAAAAAAGTAGATAAAAAGACAAAAAGAAAATATTTCCTTTTCTTTCTTTTTTTTTTTTTAAGTTTTTTGAGACAGGGTTTCTCTGTGTAACAGAGGCTGGCTGTCCTGGACTCGCTTAGTAGACCAGGCTGGCCTCGAACTCACAGAGATCTCCCTGTCTCTGCCTCCCAAGTGCTGGGATTAAAGGCATGTACCACCACGCCCAGATAATATTTCCCTTTTATATTTATACTTTTATAACTAAAAGGTCCTATGTCTGCCACTAAGAAAAGTCTATCTTGCATTTATCAATTAATAAGTACCCTAATTTTATAACACTGAAAAACGATTTTTAATCATTACAAATTTCAAGAGTTCATAAGAGTCTCATTCTTAAGTTTCCACAACTCCCCAAATGGGAATTAACAGGTATTTAAACTTTTACATCTTGAAAAATGCTTAGTGACGAGGGGAGAGATACCTGGAAGATCTTGAGGTCCAGGCTAGTCTGAGCTACACAGGGAATCCTTATTCCAAAAAAAAAAAAAAAAAAAAAATGCATACAAGCAAACAAGAGCCAATACCCTCACCCCAAATTGCCAAATGAAATAGGGACTAAAACTACTCTAAGTTCAGATGGCTATTACTGCCTGTGATGGTTAGTTTTTGTCAGCTTGTCACAAGCTAAGTCACCTAAGAAGGAAGCTCAACTAAGCAACTGTCTACATCAGACTGGCCTGTGGGTCACTGTCTATGAAAAATTTTCTGATTGCTGACTGACATGGGAGGGCCCAGCCCAGCTGAGCAAGCTGGAAAGCAGCTGTACTCCATGATTCCTGCCTCTATTCCTGCTTGAGTCCTGCTCTGACTTCTCTCCATGATGGACTGATTGGGACATGTGAGCAAAACAAAGTCTCTCCTCACTCCAAGTTAGTTTTGGTCAGTATTTACTATAGTAACAGAGAACCACACTAGTACACTACCTTTTCTGGTTTTTTCTCTTCTGCTTCACTACTGGATGTTCTTGTCCTAAGTTTCACAGAGCCTTCTTTAAAAATATCTCCAAATCCAATTCCTCGAATTTTCTTTGGCTGTGTAACTGATCCAGGAGCAGTTTCACTAGCATTCCCCGGAGACGGCGAAGGTGAGGTAGGGCCAGTCACAGCTATTTCTAAAAGAGTAATGTGTGTGAAGAGTGACATACAGGGTTACAGAGATCAGTACATCGCTTTCTACCATAGCTATACCTTACACTATCCAATTTAAAAAGAATGTCAATAACATAAATAACATGGTACTCAAACATCCTACAGCAGGATGTACTTTATATTGGCTTTTGTTGATGTGATAAATAAAACAGTAACTATTCTAGGTATATTTAATTTATGTAATTAAGAAATTCTGGAAACTAACACAAGAAATTATTAACAAGATGCCATAACTATTAGCATCTCTGTCTCCTACAGGTTAATGTGCTTTTCAAGTCTGGTCCCCAATACAAACGGCACAGAAAGGAGCTGGAATGTTTAAGAAATGGCACCCCCTAGGAGATGAGCGACTCATAACCGTGTGGGAAGAGTTAGTGCTGGTGTTAGGATCTCCAGAGGTGGATTTTTGTTCATCAAAGGGCATTTTGTTATTAAAAAACAAAAAAGCTTCACAGTAGTATTTCTTTCCCTGAAGGACCCTTTAAAATAACCCTCCTAGATTTAGTATGTCTTATACAGAATATTAGGTTGTATCTTTCTTGTAACCTGTTTTGGGGTTCTGGCAGTATACTTACCAGTTTGACAATCTTGGCCTTTCAACTTACAGATCATTTATATTTAACATAATTAGTGATCTTTAAATCCATTAACTTGATACTCATTTTTTATTTACTCATTTATTTTTATTCCTTTTCTCTTTTTCTCATCTTGGTTTACCCCACTATTTATTAGTATTCCATTTTAATAGCTTATTAAATACACCTCTGCTACAGCTTCAATGTATAATGACAGTCATTGAACATATATATCTCATTATTTATCCTAAAATCTGTTCCTTTTTTTTCTTTCATTAAGTGTGTACAGCAAACACTACTTCATATTTTGTGCCCTCATGTAGTGATATAAAACAATTTTTTAAAACCCCATTTGTGATTCTTTACTGAAAAATTAACAAGGAAAAAATGAATCATAGTGGGTGTTAAGGAAAAGTAATAGGACAACTGACGAAAACACAATTAGAAGCAATCCAGTTTACCATTAATCTTAGAACAGTCTGGAATCTTTTAAAGATGGCCCCTCATTTTCTTGTGTTTGTGGATATGCATGTGAAGGAATGAAGGGAAGAAGGGAGAAAGAGGAAGAGAGATCACCTTGATTACCTTACTTGGATATTCCAACACTCGCTAGCAGGACTTTAACTCTATATCTCCAAAGTAAATTCGCCATCTCGCCCAACTTAAGCCTATCTCCAGCAACGATATCTGCACCAATCCAAGGACTATCTGGTAATCTCTGACCATCTTCTTCCTTCACTGTCCATATCCCATGATATGAAATAGGTCCTATTTCATATAGTATCTATGAAGCTCTCCCATTCTACTCACATCTCTCCATCGCTACAGCATTCCTCTAGTTCAGACCAATACTCTTTCTACCTAAATCACCAATATACTGTCAATACTGCTGCCCTCTCTTCTTCAGTGGACTCTCCACACTGCAGCCAAAACAATCCAGCTTTGAGAAAAATAATTTGATCGTTTTACTCCCTTCCAAGCCTTCTCTGTGATTTAGCCTTACACTCGAGTTTCTCCATCCTTAACACTTACCACCTTCCAACTATTTAATCCAAAAATCACTCTGAACTGAATGTCTTCCCAGATCTTGAAGAATATTTTTTCTTCACTCTACTTCAAGTATGCTGAGGCTCTCCTATGTATTGAGATCTCAATATATGATTTCTGCAAAAGGTTTTCCCCTTCTTACATACATCTATAGTACTCTGAGGTTTCTTGTCACAAATATTTTACATGTCAAATTACATTAACTTTTATTTATTTAATAAATAGCCTTTTACTCTGAATGCAACCAAAACTTCAAAGTTGGAAGGATGTTGCTTTATTAATCACTGAATCCCCAGAATCTGGCACAGTATGTTATACAATAAGCTCTCAATATATGAAAAGTAAACAAATGTTAAATTAAGTGAATAGCAGTACTTATATGTAGGATTTCCTTTCAGTCTTTGACTATTAGATTTCAGATTTAATATGCCTCCACTGAAATATAAATGGACTTTCATATTACTGCTCTGAAATCTCAGTCATGACTGAGGGAAATTACAATCCAACTGGCAAAAAACAGGGCTGCAATACTAAGAAATGCCTAGTACCTAATTTCCTGTTTATGCCCTCTACACATTAAGTAGTATAAAAGAAATCAAAAGAAGCCTAACTGTGATTTTACTACTCAGTGAATAATCAGAGTTCCGATTTCATCACCTTTAAATTAAGAGTGATACCAATACTTACACCGTGAATTCCAGGGCAGAGCTACAGGGCTACACAGAGAAACCCTGCCTTGAAAAACCAAAAAAGGTATAGGCAAAAGTACTCTGCCTATATATCCACACACATGCACATAAATAAGGAAGAGTAAATTCTGTTTGAAAGAGAGATCAAAGAGAAGGTAACTAAGGTTGGTGCGCTGGGGGCTTTCAGTTTGTTATATAGAACAATCAGGAAAGGCATCAATAAGGAAGTGATTGACAAGAGATTTCGAAATCAGACAAGAAGCCATCAGAATTCTTCAAAGAGTCTTCCAAGCAGAGACACAGTGAGGTCACAGTATCCATAAAAAGTTCCATACACACGTGTTCTGCATCAAGATTCAACCAAGTGGAAATATGGTTACAGATATGGTAGCTGCATCTTTACTCGGACCTTTTCTAATTCTTCTTTATAAATACAGACAACTATTTACACTGTTTAGGTATTGTGGTGGTCTGAATAGGAATGGCCTCCAAGACTCATGTGTTTCAATGTGTGGCCATAGGGAGTGGCACTATTAGGAGGTGTGGCTTTGTTGGATGAGGTGTGTTACTAAAGAGTGGGCTTTGGGGTTTTGGAAGCTCAAGCCATGCCCAGTGTGGCATTCTCTTCCTGCAGATCTACATGTAGATCTCTTAGCTCCTTCTTCATCATCATGTCTGCCTACATGCCACTAGGCTTCTCACCATGATGATAACAGACAGCCTCTGAAAGTGTAAGTCAGTAGAAAAAAACTGTAGTATACTCTGATATTCATGTATGTAGGGAATCCTAAAACCTAAGTACCCCCCAGACACTAAATAAATAAAAATGCATTGAATCTGGACATTGGGAATGTATGCTAAGCCATATAACTCTCATAATTGTGGCCTATTTATTTCTGTTGTTTTGTATTGTATTATAAGAGAAAGAACCATTTGTTGGACTGAAAGGGGGAGCTGTTGGGGGGAAAAAGATATACCTTAAACTAAAAAAAAAAGGGGGGTAGAGGATGAAGGGTTGAGGGGGAAGAGGATGGAAGGGTGGGACTGGAGGGGTAGTAGGGAGGGGATTGTGATTGAGATGTTACTTGAAGAAATAAAAAATAAATTATAAAAAAAAATGCATTGAATCCACCCAAGAAAAATCAAAGCAACAGGTCTACACTCTCCAAAAGTCTCAGTGCCCAGAAAAGAAGACAAAAGATAAAGGAACTGGTCTAAAGACAAGAAATAATATGTGTGATTCTAAGACCAGAAGAAAAAAAAATCATTACAAAAACATAATAGAACAATTAAAGAAGTCTGTAGATAAACTATGTGTAAAACAACATAAAGTGTTCTGATTTGATAGTGATAATAATGTAACAATGAAATTATCCTTGCTCTCAAAAAATATACAGGGTTTTTAAAACACAGATATTGAAAGAACATGAACAACAGCACATGGAGAACACATTGTTAACAGTAGATATATATGTGGGTAAAAGATACATCAGAGCTCTTCTAGTTTTATGTTTCCCCAATTTAAAAAGAAATGTTTCTAGCACATACCTGTAATCTCAGTACCTGGGAGGTTAAGCAGGAGGATAACCATGAATTTGAGGTCAACTTAGACTATAGTAAAATCTTGTTTCAGAAAAAAAGCAAGCAAATAAACAAAATGTTTCAAAAGATGCAGCAGAGAAAAGAATCTGGTGTGTGAATATAGAAAATAAAAGATTGCTATTGTAATTTTTCTCAATTATTAAGCTATACCATCTGCAAACTAGGCAGTTCAAAGAGCACAGATGAGTATAGGATAAAGCAGAAATCAGGGAAAAGAAAAAGAATAAACTATTTGATCAGGTTTTTCCCCCTTTTATCCCCATTATAATTTGTTTCTTAAAACTACATTAGCTAATGACTGACTAAACACTCAAAAGAACAATTCCAAAAGCAAAGTCACAGTCAAGGCTTTTCCAAGTATCTTCCCTGACCTGATTCATCCTGACCATCTTCAGCATCATCTGTGAGCTCTAATTCCTTCACAAAGTTTGAGGGAAACAGTCCCAACTTATTGTTCAGGGTTCCACTCCACCAACCTTCTTCTACCTGAAAAAGTTCAAAAGTAATAAAATTCTTTTAAGTGAAAACCTTCACTGTCTGGAAAAATGAAGCTGTAGAAATAAATGAACAAATAGTTATTCATGCAAAACAACCACTTTAAAAGAAAGAAAACACAGCGAAGGAATACACTTTAGGTGGATAAAGTCTAATTAATACTTCTAAATTATTATTAGATTAGTCATGTGTGGGATTAATCATATTACTTGCATTTTGCAATGATTAAAATGAGAACTTACAACCTATGAAGCAAATACTTTTTTTTAATTAAGATGACAGATAATACAGTAAAATTCGTAACTGAGAAAGCACATAGTTCCTGACTAGAATTACACTGATACATTACAGAGCCTTGCTTTATATTTATATATATAAGGTATTATTTACTTAATTTTTTTTTTTTGGTTTGGACAAAGTTTAGTAACCTGAGCCTTGTTTTATAAATATAACATCGCCGGGCGGTGGTGGCACACGCCTTTAATCCCAGCACTTGGGAGGCAGAGGCAGGCGGATCTTTGCGAGTTCGAGGCCAGCCTGGTCTACAAAGCAAGTCCAGGACAGCCAAAGCTGTTAAACAGAGAAACCCTGTCTCGAAAAACAAAAAAAAAAATAAATAAATAAAAATAACATCATTTACTTAAAATTTTTTGTTTGGGTAAAGTTTAGTAACTCTAAGAATATACACACCTAGCCAGGTGTGGTGGCGCACGCCTTTTATCCCAGCACTCAGGAGGCAGAGGAAGTCAGATCTCTGTGAGTTCAAGACCAGCCTGGTCTACAAAGCGAGTCCAAAATAGCCAGGGGCTCTGTTACACAGAGAAATGCTGTGTCGAAAAATAAAAAAACAAACAAAAACACACACACACACACACACACACACACACACACACACACACACGCAGATGTTAAAAATACAGAGAATCAGAGTTCAATTCCCAAAACCCATATGAGATATGAGACAACCCACAACCATCCCAGCTCTTGGGGATTAGACAGACACCTCTAGCCACCTCAGGCACTTGCACATAGAAGCATATAATTTGTACATAGACCCACAACATATACATAATTTAAAATAATTTTTTGTTTGTTTTTGGGTTTTGTTGTTGTTGATTGTTTTTCGAGACAGGGTTTCTCTGTGTAACAGATCCCTTCTGGCTGTCCTGGACTTGCTCTGTAGACCAGGCTGGCCTTGAACTCACAGAGATCTACCTGCCTCTGCCTCCCAAGTACTGGGATTATAGGCATGTGCTGCTAACCCATCCAGCTTTTTTTTTAATATTTTTATTATTATTTATTTACACGTGCATGTGTACCTGAGGTTAGGGACATCTTCTCGAGCTGGAGTTAAATTTAAAAATAATAAATGTAAAACATTTAAAAGGACATAATTTCCTAAGTGGTATAAATCTTATTTCCCTCTTTCAGTTACACAGTGATTCTTAACCAAAGTATGAAAAAATTACTTTGGTTTTATTTTACTATCGTGTTCATTTTATGTGTAAGGGTATTTGCCTGAATGTATATTTGCCTAAGATGTATGCACCACATGCATTTTAATGAGCCTAGATGTCATAAAAGGGCATCTGACGCCCTGGAACTGCAGTTACCATGTGAATGCTGAAAACTGAACTGGAGTCCTCCAGCAGAACAGCCAGTGCCCTGAACTGCTGACCCATCGCTCCAACCCTGAAAAAAGTCACTTTCAAAATTCATCTAATAAGCACTTCCCTCTAAACAAATATTCTCATGAATCAAATCACCCCACCCACCCACCCAAGACAGTTTCTCCATGTTTCCCTGACTGTCCTGGACTCCCTTTGTAGACCAGGCTGGCCTCAAACTCACAGAGATCCACCCGCCTCTGGCTCCCGAGTGCACCACCACGCCTGGCTGTGAATCAAATTCTTTTTTTTTTTTTTTTTTTTTTTTTTTTTTTGAGACGGGGTTTCTCTGTGTAGCCCTGGCTGTCCTGGACTCGCTTTGTAGACCAGGCTGGCCTCGAACTCGCAAAGATCCGCCTGCCTCTGCCTCCCAAGTGCTGGGATTAAAGGCGTGCGCCACCACCGCCCGGCTGTGAATCAAATTCTTTAACAAATCATTTATACTCACTAATTACAAGACTCAATTTCCATAAATTAAAAAAATGTTCAGTAATTGCTTTCAGATGTATAGTGTCTCCTATGGATGCTAAGGGGTTTTAATGAGTCACAGTAAATTTTGTAGCACACACTGCTCACTATCACCATTTACTGATCAGCATTACACGTGACATCACAGCTAGAAACCTCTCACTTAAGTAAATCATTTTCAATGCTATCAACCTTGTAACTGAAAGCAAACTTTTCTCTATATAAACTTTTCTGGCTGTCCTGGAACTCACAAAATAGACCGGGCTGGTCTCAAACTCATAGATCCACTTGTCTCAGCCTGAAGATTAAAGGCATGTGTCACCATGCCCAGCCTGAAAACCAACTTTTGATAAATATTTCATGAATAGGCAGTCATTATGTACAACCAGTGATGTTACTGCTAGTAAGATTCAAATCCTACATATGAGAAATTCCTTCCTTGCCCTTGCTGAAATAGCTAAGTTGGGAGACAATTAGACTACAGCAATCCCAGCTCTTTAATAAAACAATCTGAGAAATCAGTAAACACATAGCTAGAATGCAATTTAACTGTTAGGTACAGTGGCACACACCTTTAATCTCAGCCCTCAGGAGAAAGAGGTTGGCCAACCTTTGTGATTTCCAAGCCAGTCAAAACTACATAGTGATTACCTGATTCCAAAAGAAAAAAAAAAGTAAACTAATAATAACGCAATGTAAAAACAAGTGTTGTAATCAAAGTGGGAATGAAGTGCAAAAGCAGCACAAGTCTCAAAGTATCAGAGCCTCCCCTGAACTCAATATTAAGCCTAAATAAGAATCTTCTAGATAAAAAGCATGTGAGAGTCACATCAACATAAATGATGGTTACAGACAATACAGCTGAAACACAAATAGCTAGAATACAGTATTTCTGGGATGGTGATGTAAAGCAAAAGCTCAGAGGTTTTAGCACATAAGGCAATATAAACCTGCTCAGACCATGTCTGACCACAGCACTAGGATACTAGGACGGGAGAGTTGCTCTGGGTGTGAGGCAAGGCTAAGTTAAACTGTGAATTCCAGGAAGTGGGCTACAAAGTAAGACCCTGCCTCAAAGAAGGAAGAAAGACAAGGAAGAAAAAAGTAAGATAAAGGATTGAAAATTATAGGAGCAAGGTATGTTATGTGATTAAATATGACAAAATGTAACATACACAAAGGAAGAATATCAGTTTATTATTAAAACTCCAAATATCAGCAACTAGTTAGGAGTCATTTAATTAAGGATTTCTTAGAAAGAAAAGTGGTAAAGAACACTCATCCACGAATAGCAATAATGAATTGGACATGGTGACTATGCCTGCCTGTAGTTCCAGCACTGAGGAGGCTGAGACAGGAGGACCACCAGTTTAAGGCCAGCTCGGACTATGAGACCCTGTCTCCAAGAAACAAAAGACAAAAATGAAAACCGACTGCACAGTCCAGCTGATGGTACCTGTTGTAATCCAGTGCTCAGGAGGTGAGAAGGGTGACTATGAGTTTGAGGTCAGCCTGAGCTGCTCAGAGTCTGCCTCAGAAACACCCAAGGTGCACTGACCACTGAGGCATGGGTCCAGTCCTCAGAGGGAGGGGCTTTCAAGAGAGACACAACAAGTTTCACACATTCAAACTGAAGCTGCTGCATGCCAGGCCCATATGAAGTTAGGTGAAGATGGCTTCAATAAGGTATCCCACACCACAAATGTGGTCTTGACACCATTCCATCAAAAACTGATAATTTCTGTGCTCTACCCCTTCACTCCTGACAGCTCCTAAGTGGTTAGTAAGTAGCTATCATTTCCAAGGCTAGACTGTGAAAGGCACTTCACCATGTTTACTGATATAGTTGCACTTAAGAGTTGTGAAATTGCCATGCAAATCAAAGTAAATAACCTCTACTCAAAATGTTATTTCAAATTTCAGACTACAGAATATTTACCTAACTTTACTGAAAACTTGAAGCTTTTTGATATTACAACAAGAGGTCTCAGAACCTGGTCCATTTTAGGTTTGAGATCTAGTACACTCGGATTGTAAGAACCAATACCCAGATGCTCCCACACTAACGAATCCAGGCCAAACATGAAGGACACTAAACAGCTGTCCAAGTGGCAGTTCTCATCTTCCAGGCTGTCAGACATTAGGTGTGAATAAAGGAGCTTTCTTAAGAAGGCTCTCACCAGCCTTTTTTTTTTTTGTTTTGTTTTGTTTTTTCGAGACAGGGTTTCTCTGTATAACAGCTCTGGCTATCTGGGATTCGCTTTGCAGACCAGGCTGGCCTTGAACTCAGAGACCCGCCTGCCTCTTCCTCCCAAGTGCTAGGATTAAAGGCATGTGCCACCACCGCCTGGCTTCACCAGCCTTTTTCTAAACCTTTCCAACTGAGGCCCCAGACATCACAGAACTCAGGCAAGCCAACCCTCCTGTGCCCTATATGAATACTTGAGCCAAACAACCCACACATTTAACAGTTGATTCTGCCACTAATTTGGGGGTAGCTTATGTATCACAAATAACAACAATAGCAATGTGATTCTCTGTGATCTAATCTCTACCTCAGAGAAATGAAGATAAATATTCCCTTCTGTTAGAATGTTTGAAGTTTAAAGGAAATAAATGTGAAACCCTTATTCCAACATAGGCTCGATAAATGTTAACTTGCATTGCCATCAGGTAAGAGTAGATGAGAACAACCTTCTGTACAGCTCTCCTAGAAGCTAACAAAGACATTAGTGATAGCTGAGAAATTAGGACACAAAATAAAGTCCTGCTGATAGATTTTATCAAAGCACACTCTTTGAAAACAGCATCTTCAACTGCCCATACTTTTAGTATTCCTTCAATGAGAAAAGCATATAAAAGAAATTAAAAATATTTTCATATCTCATTCTAAAGTATGAAAAAAGCCTACTTGGCTGATATGTAAATGCAACAATTCAAACAAGATGAACTTCAAAGCACTTTCTGCATTGCATTCCTAAATCATTCAAAAGGAAAATTTTTTTTTGTTACTGTTTTGTGACAATAGCAAATCTGAAATCAAAGACAAGGTTCTCTGGTGTTTGGAGTATTCAAATAACATTAATTTTATTTTGAACATTATTACAGTGTGTGCACATGGTGTGAGTGTGGGTGTGTGCCTGCAATGTTCATGTAGAGGCCAGGAGCCAGCTCTGTAAAGTCATTTCTCTACTTCTGACTTTACACTTTTAATCCCAGCACTAGGGAGGCAGAGGCAGGCGGATCTCTGAGTTTAAGGCCAGCCTGGTCTACAGAATGAGTTTCAGGATGGCCAGGGATACACAGAGAAACCCTGTCCCGGGTGGGAAAAATGTTTATTTTTATTCCTTAAGGCAAATACACAAATAATATATAGCAAAGACAAGTAAAAGACTGTGCCTTTAAATCTGATCGAAAACGTGCATAAATTTTCACAGATTTTTATATTCTGACAAAGCCCACTTCTAAAAGCTACACCATCCAGCTGCTCCTTACCTCTTCATTGATATCAATGACATCCCCCACTGTCAGTTCCAGTTCATCCTCATTTTGTGGAAGGTAGTCAAAAAGAACTTTACACTGACGCTTTTTTGTCTCTAGAAGAAATATTTTTTTAAATAAGTTAAGAAAATCTCTTTTAAAAAAAAAGCACCTTTAGTCACATATGACAATTATATTATAGGAAATATAGGAGGAAAAAAAAAAGCAACCGTTGAGTATTTAAACAACTAATCCCAGGCAGCACTGGGTGATTTTTTAAACACTTCCTCCACAACACAATATGTCCATCCCCAGATAAAGTGTAAGGCTTCTGGTAACAGAAATCATGGATACAACTGATCCCTTCAATTACACAAAAGCAAATATCCACAGCTGGCTTTTAAGACTACAAAGACATTTTGTGACAATAAAGTTATTGTAGGCAAGCCCCTGCCTGGGTGATTTTCAGATTATTTCTTGATCAAAGTCTAGGAATATTTAAAATGCACTGGTTTTAAGCGACTGTTGAAGGGAAAGCAAGATGGCTGAAGACTTACTAGTTCCCTCCACAACAGCAAAAGGGGGCAGAAGCACGGGAGAGAAGGAGGGAGGAAGCAGGATGGCAAGAGGTAATAGCTATATAGCTCCATGCTGAGATGACAAACTGGCATTCAACGACAGAAAAACAAAAGCTTTGTAAAGTGCACAGCTGCATATAACAGAAAAATATCCCAATACCTGTGTCTCTAGCTCCAAGCTTGGGAGCCTTTCCCCTTTACTGGGATAAAGGTGAAAGAGAATCAGGAAACTAGCAGCACAGACACTGGAACTATACTACCTAACTGGAAGTCTCACAGCCCTGGAAGCCTTACATTCTAAAGGGAATCGGAAATCTTCCTCCTACTCTGGCTTTAGACAAAGGATTTCATCTCCACCAGTTCCCCCAGGATGTTGGAACCAGGAGTCTTCTTGAGAACAGGGGATTGTCTGAATCTGGACTGCCATGTTTCAGGGGGTCAGACTGGACCTAGTGGAAAGACATTGATACAAATCCACCAATAAAGCTATACTGAGAGAATATGGAATAAGGGATGCAGACTGGATTGCAAGGTGTTAGTCAGAAAAATCAAATGATCAGGGAGCCCACCACTTGAGATGAGGTTGTTTTAGTTACTCACAAGTAGACCCCTCTCAGCCAGCTCCACACAGGATGCTCCTATCTCTAACAAGATAAAGAAAGCTCCAAGATGTTTTCTCACCCCCCCCATAGGTGTGCTGCTGGGGCAGTGAGTTTCAAGCAATGTCACTGCAACTTCAGCTATCGGTACACAGGTAAAGTTGGTAGAGCAACATAAAACTAAGCTGCAGTTTCAGCTGCAACAAGTTCTCGAACACTCCTGGCAGACGGTACAGCTGATTTTTCAGAGGAAGAAAACCCGTCTAAGTAAGCGTGCACACCAGAGGAAAGCAGAATCTGAGGTCCCATTCCTGGATGGGCAAGCCTACAGCAGCAGAACAGAGGACTAACATTTCTGCTTCCATCATAACTACATGTGACCTCTGTATCAGTCTTTACCACATTTGTACAATCACACTTCTCGTAAGACTGGGTATCAGTTGCACAGTGGGAATGCTGTTATCGTGTTCTAACTTTCCAAGACTGGACTTGTAGCAATGCCTACTCAAAGAACAAATGTTTAAGTCTATATAATTACTAGAGATGCATATTCAAATAACGGAGCCAGTATAAACAGTGCCTGAGGAAACCTCCATTACCAATAGGAGTTATCAAATAGGATGTATTCTACCACACAAAACCTGGACGCTACAATATCTCCACTACTGTGTCACCAGCAGAAGTGGGTCTCTCCAACTCCAATACTAAGCATGGCTTATGCCCAACTTCAATAAAGAGAAAGAAAGAGAGAGAGAGAGAGGGAGAGGGAGGGAGGGAGGGAGGGAGGGAGGGAGGGAAGGAAGGAAGGAAGGAAGGAAGGAAGGAAGGAAGGAAGGAAGGAAGGAAGGAAGGAAG